>JADKLZ010032701.1:0-11966 GCA_021533235.1 Biomphalaria straminea | reverse complement strand
AGCGATCACCCTGATACCCCGTTCTTTCACCACCACCCCTTTTTAACTGGTCCAGACAAGTGATAAGGTCATAGCGCATTGAGAAAGCTAAAAGCATGAAATTGCGCTATGCAAAAACAATTGGTAAAAAAAATAAAATCTTTCTAATCGCCCAGATTTCCAGATTTATTATAAGTCTAGAACTAGATCTATTATGTGGCATTTTACGTCTCGAGAGACGATCTTTTCCCCTTGCAAGCTCTTGTGTGACCAAAGAGGCCGATCCTTGATACTTAGATTCGATCGCAGGTTGGGCATATGGCGCCGTTGCACTAGATTTGACTAGATGTATTACAGATTTAATAAATTACTGATCCAAACTAATTGATACAATTACACTTAATATAAGCTTTTTTTAAAGTGTTTCGAATATTTTTCTTTTTGTTATAAATTCGAAATGCTCGCAGACTGAGTTACTCGTATTTCAAAGTTTCCTTTTTTTCGTATGTCAATGTACCTTTAGTCAGATATTCCTTTTTGCAGTAGTCATTGGTTGGTACCTGAAACAAAAAATTAACATAAAAGGCTTTAGGCATTCGTATGAATTTTTCTCTTCCTAAAATAAATGTCATCAATACGTCAGTCAGTCGGTCTGTCCGTTAGCCTAAGTGTGAATCTTAATTAATATGTAATTGAATTATGGGAATACTCTGCTTCTATAATGCCATGTTTGAGTGGAACGGGTTGGAACGTGCATTTCGTTCAACTTCACTAACTAGACGATCTTCATCCACAAAACTCAACTCTCTCTCCCTCTCTGCTTCTATCTGTCTGTCTCTGTCTCTCTCTCTCGCTCTGTCTCTCTCTCTCGTTTTTTTTTCTCTGTCTGTCTGTCTGTCTGTCTCTCTCTCTCTCGATCTCTCTATCTCTCGCTGTCACAATCTCTGTCTTTCGCTCTCTCTCTCTCACTCACAGGCCTACAAACTCTCTCAATGAGTTGTAATGTTTTGTTATGAGTAGTGCACAAAATGTAAGACAATTTTGTAATGGAAAATTAAGATATTATTTATTATTATTATTTTAGAAAAGAACGAGTGTTCATTCTCTGGCGAAGCCAGTGTCGAGTTTTGTTAAAGGGAGACAAAATTCATCGTATTCCCTTTATCAGTTTCCACTGAGGAATTATCTGGTGATGTGGCAGGTCTGCAGCAGTACCGCCCTCTGACAGGCAACGAGAATGTTCCTAGGAATGCCAAGAGCCTTGAAGGTATCTGTGAGGTCATTTGTTATTATCCCCTCGGTTGATATGACAATGGGGTATATTATTTTAGATAACTTCCATAAACGCTTAATCTCCAAGCCTAGGTTCCCATAGTTTCGCTGTTTTTCCAACTCAGTTTTTCTTAAATTATGAGACAGTGGTATGGCAATGTCGATCAAGATAGCGGCTTTTTCTTTTTTATCGATTAGCAGCAGATCAGGGCGATTAAAGTCTACCGTTTTGTCGGTCAAAATAGGCCTATCCCAGTACAGCAGGTGATCAGGAGACTCGAGAACCTCTTGTGGCGAGTATTTGTAATAAGGAGGAGTATCCTTCCCGATCAAATTGTGCGTCAGAGCCAAGTGCTGGTGTATTAGCATTGCAACTTGGTTATGACGACCTAGGTAGGCAGATTCCGATAGGGCAGGACATCCATAATGTGTTTAATCGACTCACCCACATTTTCACATTTTCGGCATTTGTCGACAACATTGAGTTTTAGGGTATGCTTTTCGTAATTTTTTGTCCCAATTACTCTGTCTTGTATAGCTGTAACAAAGCCTTCTGTTTCAGGATAGAGATGGCCTGCTTTGAGCCATGTTAAGGAAGCAGCCTTGTCGATGTTGTCCCCATGTAATAAAGCCGGGAATTTCCCATGGAGTGTTTTTCCTTCCCATTGGCGAATCTCATGCCCTACGTCGTCCAGGCCGACGTTAACATTGTTACGCGTAGGTTCAGGTGGGTTTGCATCGGAGTTTTATTTCCGTAGGAAGGAAACTAGTTCATTGTTAGAGGCATGCAGTTTTGAGCGCATTTTTGAAACTTGCGTCTCACACAGTTTGAAGATGTTCTGCAATCCACGGCCTCCATCTTTCCTGGGTAGGTATAGCCTACTTGGAAGACTTGGGGTCTAAGCATCGAAATTTTGTTAACAATTTCCTCGTCAGACTGTCAATGTCATGTAGGTCGGTGTCAGTCCATTTGATGACACTGAAAGTGTAAAGGAGCACTGTGACGGCCCAGCTATTTATTGCACTGACAAGGTTACTGCCAGACAGTTTGGTGTTGAGGATTTTATTAAGCCTTTGCCTATATTTATCAAGGAAGTCCTCTTTTAATTTTTTATGGTTTATCTTGGCATTCTGGTTTATTCCAATATATTTATAAAGAGAGGCAGAGTTCAACTCCTCGATGCCTTCAAATGCAATGTTGGTGTTCGTTGCCTTGCACTTTTTAATGCTTATGATGCCACACATATCCAGGCCAAAAAAATACAGATATCGTCACTGAAACATTTCACCTTTTTGATTAAGTTGTGTAATGTTTGCTCGGATTCTGCATATAGCTTTATATCATCCATGTATAATAAGTGGGACACATATTTTGTACATTTAGTATCAACCCTAAAACCGTTTGTAGAGTCTTGGAGGGTTAATCGCTAGGCAGAACCAGAGCGGGGATAGAGAGTCACCCTGATATATATAATTCTTCGTATGTGCACAGAACCTAGTTTATCCCGATTAAAGTGAAGGTTTATCTTCCAATTGTTCATACAGATTTTCAATAGTTGAATTATTCTTGGATTGATTTTTAAAAAATTCTGTCGACAAATGAAACAAGAGAGAGAGAGGGAAAAATGGGAGAGAAAGAGAGAGAGAGAGACAGAGAGAGAGAGAGTGAAAGAGAGCGAGGAAGAAATAGAGAGCGAGATAGAGAGAAAGAGAGACAAAGTGAAAGAGAGAGAGAGAGAGATTCATTTTAAATAATATGGAATGAAGAGAGTCTAGTTCAGATTAAATATTGCATTGCTGAATCGTTTAACTAAACCATTTGTAACCACTTTGAAAGTAACTAAAACACTACACATAGACGGGACGGCCAATTAACTACTATGACACTTTAATCTCGAAAGGCCATCTCTTTCTCTTGCAGTCACGTGACCTAGAGCTGCGTCTGAAAATATTTATGTCCACAACGCAATAACCAGCTCATGATAACTAGTGCAGAGGCGGCCTTAGCATTGCGCCGGACCCTGGGCAAGTGACATATCAGGGCAACGAATATTTCTACAATAGGCTGACGGTGACAAAAGATTCTCTTTATCGCTCCCCCCTCCTTTTGAAGGAACGGGACCAGAGCAGTTGTTCCAATCGCCACCCCCTCTAACTAGTACATGTCTTTTTATGTCTCTCGTCTCTCTCCCTCTCTCTCCCTCTCTCGCTCCCTACGTCATTATCTGGCTTTCTCAAATGATTAAAAATTTGGGTGTTTTTTTTTTTAACTAGAGATCAGACAATGTGTTTAAGTCATTGGTAACAAACAGGAATTGGTCTCCACCACGCTACTCTGCCTCATCGTGGTACTAGCGTGGAAACGACCTATATCATGCACGGTTAGCGTGGTATAACATAGGAAAATGACTGAGGCCACCTCTATCAACTTGGCCTTCGGCCTTCTAGTCCATGCGTCCGGAGTGCCAGTTTTATCGGAAATAGCAATGCTTTACATAGGCATTGACTCGGGTCTCTCCCAGACAGAACGGTGGTTCAGTCAGGTTTTTGTTTTACTGTTTGACGCGCACGTAGGTTTTTTTTTTAAAAACTTAAGAGCCTGCGGCTCAGCTCTTAGACGATCAAACTGTCTCTACCTTTGACTAATGGAGAGCACGAATATCAGTTTAATCATGATTATTGACCTTTGAAGAGTTACCTATATTTGTGTAACATCTTCTGATGATAATTTTAAATCAGGTTTCTCCATAATCTTGCCGTTATTTAGGTTGATTAATAAAAACTCATTGCCACTTTATCGATAAATTATTCTACATTTAAACCTAAAGTATGAAAAAAAAGTCTAGTTCTAACTTGGTTTATCTTATCTTATTATTTATTATCTTATAAATTACAAATGTTCCATTTTAACAAAACGTAATTATGTCCTACAAATATCCACGAGTCTTGTATGTTAATTAGAGATTTAAACACTGCTAATCACTGGTTTTCCAGACTTATTCAGAAAACTCTCTCCATACTCTAATTGCGCTAGAAAAGCAAGAGAACGTGTAAGATTATAATCTATCCTAGCATATGGAATTAAGAAATTTGCTTATAGCTTTGTCTTTCTGGGTGTTTGTCATGAATTATATCCTTATAAAGTAACCTACATATTGTGAACACTACTTATAAATAAATACATTTTTAAAAAATATTTCTTATGCCATATTGTTGTTGACGGTTGTTGACGTAAAGCACCAAATTATAGGTCTTTTTTCCCTTTTAGTTGGAAACAAGTCAACTTTAGCGACCTTGACATTGTTACGTTTATCATGAAACTCTCAAATTGTGTGTCTGCCTCTTGTACTTCATGAGAAAGAAAGACTCACTTCTGTATCTCCGATCATTATTTTGAGCTTATTACACTCGTTAGAGGAGCTTAAACTCCACATAGCAGGAACTGAACAGAATATAAATATGAGTTGAGATTCGGAGAACTCTCCCATTGTGGTGGTAAAATGTAGACCTTGTTCTAGATAGTTCTTTCGACAATCATCGCAGCCAACACTTGACAAAGATAAAGAGAAAAAAAGGAAAATGTGAGTTTAGTAAACTAAAAAAAAATAACTCAACATGCAACAAAATAAACAACTAGAAATAAGAATAATGAATCAATTTAGAGGACATGTAACATGTAAAATAACATGTAAAACAACTAACAAACATTTTACATTTCTTATGCATTTGACTTTTATTTAATTTTTTTTTTTTTAATTTCTACATTTTTTTTAAAGTTTAAAACAGCTTCAATAGTACTGAATTTTAAAAATAAGAAAAGTAATTATATCAAAATAATCAACATATTCTAATAAAGGAAGTCCTAATACCTAATTTGAAACATACACATATTTCAACATTCCCAGTGTGACTCTAGTGAAGCCTACAGCAGTTCACAGTAGACTTGCAAGATTCTTGGCTTGGCTACCTAGAATGGGGCTCGAGGTTCGACACCCGACTCGGGCAGAGTTGTGTTTATTGAGCTCCCAAAGGCAACGAATCCAAAGAAAAACAACTCCTAGTTACCCCCCCCCCCCCCCCTCAAACGAGGACCCAAGCGCTCTGAGCATGTTATAAGCATGAAAGTAGCACTATATAAAAAGCTATAATTATAATGATTAGCTCGTGATAACTAGATCTAGTGCAGAAGCGGCCTTAGCATTGCGTCGGACCCTGGGCGAGTGACATTTCAGGGCAAAGAATATTTCTACAATAGGCTGACGGTGACAAAAGATTCTCTTTATCGCTCACCCCCCCCCTTTTTTTAACCAGAGCGGTTGTTTCAATCGCCACCCCTCTCTAAGCATTAGAAAACATTGTTGTCTTTTACCTAATTTGAAACATACACATATTTAAACATTCCCAGTTTGACTCTGATGAAGCCTACAGCAGTTTACAGTAGACTTGCAAGATTCTTCCCTCCAGGGGCGGCCTTAGCAGTGCGTGGGGCCCTGGGCGAGCGTCAAGTGCGGGGCCCTTACCCGTAAGAGTAGACTATATATACCGTACCACATCACGCTAACGGGCTAATCCGTCTCTGACGCTCTTAAAATAACAATACAGTGTGTCCGCCTCTAACGTTGTGTGCCTTATTTTTACTACAAAACATAGAACATGACGTAGGTACTGTCGGCCTACTATTGTAATTGTTCATTAACCAAAGTAAATAAAACTGAAGACACTCGCTCAATACTAATACTATGTCTCCTATCTCACTCTAAAAATTGAAGCCAAGTGGACGTTCTATAAAAACAACGTATGTTATAAGAGCTACAGTGATCCCTTACAACTTTTACAAACCCGACTTTTGCGGATGGGCTATACCACGTGTTTTCAAAAAAATAAAAATTATGCTGCATTTTTTTACCACTGTCACACGGGTTTCCACAGCCACACGATGTGGCTGTAAAAGTGTCCCCTTCAGACCTTGCTATCTATGAGGCAGATGATGTTAAGGTCATCTGTTTCTTTGGCCAACGGTTAACGAGCAGGGTGTTATGTGGCCAGCACAACGACCAACCGCCTTTACTTTCCCCAACTAAAGTCAGGTACCCATTAGAGCTGGATGGACTCAGGGGCGCCCAAAAAATCCTGAAATTCAAAATCTCAGTCTTCACCGGGATTCGAACCCAGGACCTCAGGTTCGGAAGCCAAGCGCTTAACCATTCGACCACCGCGCCCCCCGATGTGGCTGTACAGTAGCCTATTAGAACAAAATCAACTTAATACGTCATCACCCAACTTCCTGAAACCTGAACTACCTGAATAGCTGTACAAGCACATCAACTGGTTCAATACAGACTAGGGTAAAGTACTAAATAAGAAATTCTTCTCTTACACCCTCAACTTTTTTTGTTCCATGACACACTAAAGTAACAGTATAGTTAATGTATACGTACCAATTCTTCGTATATTGTAATGCGACATAACAGGGTTGTATTACACTTTAAAACATTTCTGAACATTTAATGAGTTTTAAAAGAAACAGCATGTGAAAGTTATTAAAGAAATGGGGAATGGTTATCTAGGGGTTTTTAAGTGTTTGGCAATGTCCTGTGATACTGTTTATATCCGAAAATAGTATCTGTGGCATTTTACGTCTCGAGAGACGATCTTTTCCCCTTGCAAGCTCTTGTGTGACTAAAGAGGCCGATCCTTGATACACAGCTGCATCGCAGGTTGGGCATATGTAGTCACCAGGCGCCGTTGCATTTTCACCCTTCTTTCTGCTTTTGTTGTGTATGGCATCTTCTGCAATCAAAGACCCCTCCTTTATGCTCTCTCTCCATGTGGATCTATCTAGTGCCACCTCTTCCCAGTTGCTGGTGTCGATCTTAAAGAGCTTCATGTCCCGTTTGCATACATCTGTATAACGTAAGAGTGGGCGACCGCGGCTCTTCTACCTTCTATTAGATCGCCATACAGAATATCCTGTGGGAGTCGACTTCTGGCATTCTACGAACGTGGCCAAGCCAGCCAAGGCGTCTGCTGCTGATAACAGAGCGGATGTCCTGGCAACCTGCTCTTCGTAGCACTTCCTCGTTGGTTATCTTATCTTGCCACCTTATTTTAAAGATCCGCCTTAGGCACCGGAGGTGGAAGACATTCAGCTTTTTTTCCTGCCATGAGTAGGTTGACCACGTTTCACCACCGTATAGCAAGGTGCTCAATACACAGGTCCGGTAGACTAGAGCTTTAGTGCTGTCAGTCAGCAATATGTTGTCCCAGACTCTTTTCTGCAACCGTGACATGATGGCCATTACCTTGGCTATCCTGTTGTTAATGTCGTTATCCAGTAGAGTGTTGTTGGATATGATAGAGCCAAGGTAACAAAAGTGATCTACAATCTCTAGTGGTTGGCCATTAATGCTTATTTGAGGTGCAGCATTTGTGTTTTGTACAAGTATCTTGCTCTGGCTGATGTTTAAGCCGAACTTCTGGCAAGCAGCAGATAGTTTGTCAACTAGGGACTGTAGCTGGGAATCAGAATCAGCCACAATAGCTGCATCATCAACATACAGGAGTTCCCTGATGAGTAACCTCCTGACCTTGGTTTTAGCCCGCAGCCTTGAAACATTGAATAATTTTCCGAAAATAGTAAACGTTTATGAACTAAAACACTGTGAATATTTGACCTTTGCGTGCTGTGTAAGAACGTACGGTATCACCAGTTAAAGTCAAGAAAACACTGTACATTTGTTTATTAATTTTCATTTTAAAAAAGTCATTTTTTCAAAAGTTGCATTTATATTACTACAGATATTATAAATGACTTTCATATACAATATTTAATAGTGCAAAGGGTACTTTGAACTTTATCACTACGCATTTTCTAATAAAATCCGATTGGAAGTCCAAGTTTATATACGAAATAAACGATTTGGTTTAATTGCTTGTTTTGATTTTTTTTTTTTTTTGTAAGCTGGTGACAATAGTTTTTCCGACCGCGGGGCCCCCACAGACGCAGGGCCTGGGGCGGTTGCCCCACTTGCCACCCCCTAAGGCCGCTACTGCTTCCCTCAAATACAATTTTCTAACAAGGTTTTTTATGAGAATTGTGAGTTAATAAAACACAAATCTCTACCATAATACTACATTTCGCAACAATTTTTACCTCTTAAGAACCCATTCAAATCATCAGGAGCTATCTGGGGTCTGTTAGAGTCACAATGGTATGCAGAAAATGAACCAATTAAGTTAATGTACTCTTAGCGTTGTTCTAAATTGCGCGTGTTTAGTTCTGAATTGCGTGTGTTTAGAGTGTTCTAAATTAGGTGTCTTTAGTTCTAAATTGCGTGTGTTTAGAGGTATTCTAATTTGCGAGTGGTAAGGACTGTTCTGATTTGCATGTGGTTAGAGGTTTTCTAAAATGAGTTAGTTTAGAGGTGTTCTAAATTGCATTTGTTTAGAGGTGTGATGCTAAATTGCGTGTATGTTTAGTGCACTTAGTGCCCTAGATGCCCTATGATTTCATTACGTCATCATCATTCAAACACGCATATAGAAACTTAAAAGCTGAAAGATTTACGTGTCAAATTTAATTCTTTTATTATATGGTCTGTTCCTTTTTCAAGCCAATTTAACAAATCAGGAAATAGAATATGTATATGCTAAATACCTGGTTTAGTCTTCTGGATTACGTAATCCATTTCCAGTAATGTGAAGCCAGACAACAATAAACTTTAGCAATCAACATGGCCGACAGTTATCACTGAAGAAAGTAAAATAATGTAGGCGGCTCTTGGGCGTAAGTGATCCTATCTCAAACGTCTCAAACATATCGAGAGTCTAATCTAGATCTACTTTTGAAGTACAGTGACGCTGAGAGTAGTCTACTGGTTCAAGACGCTGAAAAAAAAACTTTTCTGGACCTGCATCTGCGTGTAAAATAGGCTAATTAAAGAAAGATGAGACAGTGTGTGTTTCCATTTGTAGACGATAATTTTTAACAAAAAGCCTGGCTTGTAAACTCAACAATGAGTCCAATGCTCATATATCAATCATAAACTAATCTTTTAACACTCATACCATTACCATGAGCGAAGCCAACCCCAACCCCCCCACCTCCCGAAATGAAATCCCCCCGAAAGGGGGGATTGGAATTTAGTAACTGAGTTTTTGCTTTGATTCTGTTTATTTTAGCTTTTAATACTAAACCATCACCTGCCCATGCGCAGCCAAGAGGGTTTTGAGTTAAATTTTCCCCCCCGATATCATTCATTGGACGTCTTCAATATAAAAAAGCAAATGACACTCAAAATGCTATGATCGTACTCGTAGCCATAGGGATTTTGAGTTTAACCCCCCCCCCCTTTCAATATGTGTCTTCTTTTCGCATTTTGGAATTTACGTTTTTGAACCTTTATTTATTAAAAAAAATCTGGTACACGTTTACGGGAATATTTAAACAAATAGAGGTTTAAAATTCTGAGCAAGCTATTATAGAACGGTGCAGGACTGGCCACTGTCTTGTTAGCTCCTATTTAGTGCATCTCACGCCAAACATCGATTCCGGTGCCCCCGCTGCGGGGAGAAAGAGGAAACTGAATCTCATTTTCTTCTCGACTGCCCCAGACTTGATCTCCATCTCAACATATCTGGGAAACCATAATTTCTCGACCTGTACGGTGACATGCATGCACTATGCAAAAAAAGCAGGATTTCTGTCTAAGGCTTTTGAAAGAGAAGATTTGAACCTCTTCAAATTAAGTTTTGGTGATGATGATGATGATGATGATGATGAGATGAGATGCTTTAACGCCCAGTATTCTATCTCCCGTAGCCTCATCGTAGCTCCTCGGAGAAAACGTCTAGTATTTGAACCTAGATGGGCCAATAACGGGTGACTAACACGGTATTCATCCCCATATTGATAAAACTATAAAAAAAAATCAAACAAATCTTTAGGGTTTATTAAAAGAAATTTCTATAAATCAAATAAGAACATAAAACTAAAATGTTATTTAACCTTGGTTAGGCCAATAATAGAATATGCATACTCTGTTTGGGACCCCTCAACTCAAGAAAACATTAAGAAACTAGAACAGACACAAAATAGAGCAGTGAGATTCATAACAAACGAATATTCACATTTCACTAGAGTAACACCTTTAGTAAAATCACTAAATTTAGAAAGCCTTCAGGATAGAAGACTTAAGAGTAAAGTAGCAATTATACACAAAACACTGAACCATAATCTCCAAATACAAAAACAAAACTTAATAAAATACTCAGAAAGACACAAAGATAAAGGCACATTTCTCGTCCCATATGCTAGGACAAATCTGTACAAATGCTCTTTCTTCCCTAGTGCCATTAGAGCAGGGGTCTCAAACACGCGGCCCGCGGGCCGCATGCGGCCCGCTAGACTATTTTGTGCGGCCCGCGACCATGTCCGCGAATTAAAAAAAAAAATAGAAAAAATTTACAATGACCACATAAAAGCCATGAAAAAGCACAGTAAATGAGGTTTCACTGTCGCCCACCGACCGCTTAGACTTTCAGCAGAAGCTGGGTGAACGCTGGCCGCCAGAAATGTGTTCAGAGAAGGTTGGTGTTGTTGGATTAATGGTAGAGAAACGGAATCAGCTCAGCTTGGCGGGACCTTTTTCAGACATACACTACATTCTGCACCAAGAAGCATTATGTGGCTAAAGTCTACAAATGAAGAACGTGATGGATGTTGTCATGAAGACGGTTAACTTCATACGTGCAAGGGGTCTCAACCACAGACAGTTTGTGTCATTTCTAGCTGATTTAGAAACGGAATATGGAGAGTTGCTGTAACATACGGAGGTCAGATGTCTGAGTCGTGGAAAAGTGCTGCAGAAATTGTTTGAACTGAGACGGGAAATAGCATTGTTCATGACAATTAAAGACAGAGACATACCTCAACTCAGTGACCCAATTTTTAGTCAGATCTTGCTTTTCTTACTGACATCACGCAACATCTCAATGCACTCAATTCACAACTGCGGGGCGAAAACCAGCTGAGTACCGTGATGTTTGACCGCATCAAATCATTCAGATGCAAGCTGACTTTGTGGGCCACTCAGCTGACAGATGGAAACCTGGCTCATTTCTCTTTTCTACAGATCATAACGGCTGAACCAAAGTGCCTGAAAGACTACTTAGACATCCTCTCCAGACTACTGGAAGATTTGGAACACAACTTTCAGTAATTCACTGCTATCGAACCACAGTTTTTCCTTGTTGCCACTTCCAGAGGAAGTCCAGATAGAACTATTGGACCTGCAGTGTTACACTGTCCAGATAGAACTATTGGACCTGCAGTGTGACACTGTCCAGATAGAACTATTGGATCTGCAGTGTGACACTGTCCAGATAGAACTATTGGACCTGCAGAGTGACACTGTCCAGATAGAACTATTGGACCTGCAGTGTGACACTGTTCTGAAGCAAAAATAAGCTGATGATGGCGTTCCAGATTTCTACCAGTTTCTTCCCTGCGCAGCTTCTAGAATTCTAGCGATGTTTGGGAATACGTACGTTTGCGAACAGTTTTTCTATAGAATGAAATTCAACAAAACAGCATTACGATCAAGACTGAACATCTGAGAGCAACCTTGCGGCTTGCCACGACACTCGATTTCAGGCCTAACGTTGATAGTCTAGTCTCTGCCAAACGCACTCAAATGAGTTTTTTTTTATTTTTT
>JADKLZ010032692.1:6607-24355 GCA_021533235.1 Biomphalaria straminea | reverse complement strand
GTTATGAGCAGTATAAAAGTAAAAGTATTTATAGCTTGTTTTTTTTTAGTCATAACCTATGTAATTAATAGAACCCTTTCTGTATTATTATATTTGTAATCTTTCCTACTAAATCTATGTCAGGCGGGCATAATGATTATCTTCCCAACTATTAATTTAACTAGCTTCTAAGTCTAGATCTAGACTGAAGACATTGAACACATGTCGGCATTAGTTAGTGTTTAGAGATCGGATAGGATAGACTCGGATAGACTGACTGACTTAGGGCCTACTGTGTAAAAATATTCAATTTATTGATGCAAAATGATTTTTCAAACTTTAGGATTTATCCCTTGGCCGCATTGGTCTATCGTTCTACGATCGTTAGAGCACGCTCTGCTCATTTTCTTTTACTTTTTTGACTAAAAACTAATTCTAAATATTTGAATCGATAAGACGACCGCCATACATAAAGAAGCCATGTCAACAATAAATAGATCCACATCACAAGCCTATATATATATTCCTATGTCTTTCATTGATATGGTGCGCATAGGTGCATGCGTAGCCTAAAAAGGCAAAATATTAGGAATAATGAAGTTTTGTACTTTTCAAAACTAAAGATCATTGTTATAGATATGCTGAAATGTGCGTCCTAGAATTTATAGCTCATTTGCCACCATTTTTTTCTATCGTAGATGTGGACGTAAAACATATTTGACTCTTCCCAAATGAAAATACGATCCTGTTTCCAGTCTATATTTATTTATGTCTATGGATGGAATCTTCAAAACACTGGAAATCTTAATAACGGTGCCAACTTAGAAATCGTCTAACAAAGTAAAAAAAAATAATATAAAGAAACGAAAGATGAGGACATTTAAACCATTTAAAAATTAGAAGTAGACTGTTTAATTAAACAATAAAATCCTTCGGAGATATCAACAAATATCTATGCCTATACATTCAATCTTAAAGGGAAAATAAATATAACATGAACTATGAACAGTCTAATTAAAAGAAACAATTTTAGCACATTTAGACAAATACATTATTAGGCTTTGAAGTCCCATGATAAGCATGACCTTAGGTTCTTCAATGATTCATTATGCTCGTAATTAGACCTATGTCGTCGGCAGTGACAAGATATCTTTTAATTAGTTCCAGTCTTTGGGGGAATGTCTTCAATTTTGTTATACAATTAAATTTTTAATTAAATATACTTATGTTTAATACAAATGGGAATAGATGCAAATCAGGAATTTAGTTACAATCAGACGAAATCGTAGACATCTTCTTAATGTTGTTTTTTTTCAAGTAAAGAACAAAGCTAAACATAATTTATGTTTACTTTGTGTGGGCCTATGTTATTTTCATAGTTAAGTTTAATTCTTTCCTCATTGTTACAACAGTAAAGATGTTAAAAATTGGAAACTTGTGGACTGAAAAGTTTCTGAATGTTTGGATACTGCTCGTTTCATCTTTTCTAATACATTCTAGACCTAGTAGTCAGCAGGTCAACGATTTCGCGCCTTTAAATGGAAAGTGCGTAGACCGGTGTGGAGATTTCAGCCAATCGCACTGTTCGTGCGATGTCAGGTGCAAAGTGACCGGAAATTGTTGCAGAGATTTCCAACAAGCATGTCCGGAAGTGTTTGAAGAATCTGTTACGGTGTTTAGAGACTTTGTGCACCTAATCCAGGAATGTGACCCCAATGGCTATCTGTTGATTTCTGAATGTCCTAGTGATAAACACAATAGACAGATTTTTATTGACGAAGAGGCCAATATTGCTAGTAAGTCCACGTCTTCTAAAATGGTCTTTCGCATGTTTCACGAAGTTCCTGTCACAGATTTAAATTCTGGTTTCACCTTTAAAAATTTAAGCATATTTAAATGTAACAGTATGCCGGATACTAATTTGACGTACTGGAAAATTAACTTTGATAAATTTGACCTTAGTAAGCAGGGAGAGCTAACAAACGACATCTTCTTGAAAGTTGACTTTTCAATTTTCCCGCCTTCAAAGTTGCAAAGCTCTAAAAGAAATACTTTATGCTCTACTGGAAAGTCGACGTCACAAAATTCAAAAGAGTCGCAAGACGCAACCAGGTTTCTGGCGACCAATCTTCTGAAAGGTTTTGACAGCTTGTGCGGGTTGTGCAGTAAAAACGATGCGCATACAGCAGAGAAGAGTAGATCAGGGTTCAGGCACCAGTTCACCTTTCCTATCCTCGCATCATTGGAAAAAAATCAGTTAATCTTTCAGATAGAAGCTTCGTATTCTGGATCTGAAATAATTCCTTGGTACTATTTGAATTGTTCCGATTCCACCAAAGGCAATACTGGCAACGTTACATATGTAACAGAATGCTCCGTTTTGTCATGCAATATAAACTTTGAGAAAAGACCAGATGGCCAGTGCAAACGAATTTACATATTGCAGCTAGCCTTACCCCAAGACGATGTCCCTATGACCAATCTGTTTCTACAGCACCTTTCCTATTTTCTGGAATGCTACTTGACTACATACGCCGGATATGACGTGTTCGACCGATGGCACATCTCTGAGCAGCTTTACAACTCGGATTTACAGCGGGAGTTCTACGTGACGCAGCTGTTGTTGTTCTCCGTCACAGAAATCAGCATCTCAAAAAACCTAGACTCAACGGTTAAATACTTCACACATTTCGCTAAAGCGTTTCACCACCTCAGGTGGTACAGAACCACGCTGAACATCTCAAACGTCAAAGCTTCGGACGAAAAACTGACTCTCAAAACGTTCAACTTTGAGAATTTGCCAATCTTTCACTTGAATTCACATTTCTTTGTTTCTCCAACGACAAGTGAGAAACAAACGACCTTGATACCAGTTTGCGCCAGATTTCTTCCCAAAAGTTCATTGAAGTATCCAGCGCTTGATGACGTGTTCCTAGATTGTGTGTATATGTCAGACGAAAAAGGATTTTTCTCCTACCAGGAGCAAAAGTTCGCTTCGCAAAATGACACGTGTCTTCAAGTTTTTAACTTTCCGAAGAACATGGGGAGAAAGTTATCTATTTCATTGCTGTTATTGTTTATTTTTGTTTTTTTACAATGTAGGCTTATTTATAAGTGAGTTTGTCTGCCATGAAGCTAACTAGCCTTTTTTCTTAAAAAAAATTTTGACAGCATCAATGTTAAAATGGATTACTATATAATTTTTGCCTTTTCTTTTTGCTCAGTAAAAATACTTTTTTTCTCAGCCGTTAGTAGCTTTTTCTTTTAGTTGGCAACATTGAAGTTCAATTTGGCGACCTTGACATTGTCTAGTTTGCTAGTTGTTGAAGACCCACACTATCCTATGTTCTACAGTAGCATATTTGTAGTTACTGTCCTGAATCATGCTTTAGACCTCTTCATCGTCTCTTGCTTACAACCGTTTCTGTTGTTGCAATCCTCTTCCTGCAAAACTTTAAAAATATGGCTTGTAAACATGTAACCCACATTAGGGAGGGTGGGGAAATAATAGATTGAAAACAATAGATTTAACCAAAAAAAAAACAAAGGTATGAAGCCCAAATGTAGGTAAGCCTACACAGGAAGTGCTTCTTTTTCGTTCTCATTTAAATATTAGCGTGTTCAGATGACTAGACAAATATCTGAAATGAACTGCACAGATGTCCAGATCAGGCAGCTCTCCTGTAACTAAAAAAAAAACACATTATTTTTGTGTTGCATTCTATACATTATCAGTTTCATTTCGTGTTTGCAGAATACAACTATAAGTATTATGATTTATGCTCTTTGAACAAAAATTGGAGTGATCCGAAGCAAATCAATTATAACTATGATAAAAAACGCCTCATTTACGGAGATAACTTAACCCATTATGTATAATGCACAAATTGTCAAGACTCTCATCGGCAATATTTTAAGTCTTAATATCACTATTTGGCAGGGCAATCTGAACGGATAAAAATACAAATAAATTTCATAGAATCCTTAATGCTGCTGGTAAAATCATTGGCAAAAAAAAAAAAAAAAACTAACCCCATTTGGGCAGATGCTTGAGGCAAACATCCATAAAAAAGCTAAAATGATTCTAGAAATAAAAAATCATCCTTTGGGTCAGGATTTTGTGATTTTACCATCACAAAAGAGATCACAAGACATCGATAGCAAAGACAGACACAAAACTCTTTTTTGTCCACAAATACAAATTATTAAATAAAATTAAACTATTTGATACACATTTTTCACATGTAAATTATGATTGAGTCTGGTGTGAGCGTATATTTTGGTTTTCTATAAGTTATAGTGTTTTGTTTGTTATAATGCACACATTGTAAGACAAATTTCTTTATTGATAATAAAGATTATTATTATTAACAGGTATGCAATTGTTGAAGTCGAGTTAATATATTTAATTACTATCTTACCTTACCTTACCTATCCCTTAGTTTGTTGGACCGTTGGGGCACCAAGCAAGACTTGTCGACCGTCTTTCTCCATTCCTCCCTATCTTTTGCCTTGTTTAAAACCTCTTTCAATGACAGACCCGTCCATTCTTTTATGTTGTCCTACCATCGCTTTCTCTGTCCGCCTCTGCTTCTTTTTCTCGGTACTGTTCCCTGAAGGAAGGTCTTTGCAAGCCCCTCATATCTTGTAATGTAGCCATAGATTTTATCTAGCACAAGCTAATCACAAACACACGCTACCACACAAACACAAGCTACCACACAACCACACGCTACCACACAAACACACGCTACCACACAACTTACCACACAACCACAAGCTACCACACAAACACGATACCACACAAACACACGCTACCACACAAACACACGCTACCATACAAACACACGCTACCACACAAACACACGCTACTATACAAACACACGCTACCACACAAACACACGCTACCATAAAAAAACACGCTACCATAGATTCACGAAAATAAATCCTCCCTTGGTTACCGATGTCAGAAAAAAAAAGTAAAATAAGATAAGATAACTTATTTAATCCAAACAAATGGAAATTTGTCTTGACTACAATAGGGTTTGTTGCTGAACATATATGTGTCAGACGCGAATAGCCCTATTTTTCTGTAAAGGAAATTACAAAAGTCATTTCTCTATATAAAATTCAACCACAGACCTATATATACTACAATAAATTTACGTTTTTGATTTCGAGTTTCGATTTATTTAGTGGTTACTGTTTTACTATTGCATACCAAGTATTAGAGTTTAGAAAAACCCAGTTTCTTTTCTTGTGCAATACTACATATCATTTCTCTGTTAGTATGTCCTATATTTAGATCTATAATCTAATTCTAGTCTAGATCCATATATAAAACTCGAATAGATCTAGTAATAGTATAGATTCTATCCTATGCTATTCCTATAGTCATTTTTTTATTAGAATAAAGTATAGATATTAATAAAGACTAAAGTTGATTAATTATTAGATTATTAATATTATATATAGACATAGGACATAGATCTAATAATTTAGGCTACCGTAATACATTTACCATAATCTATACTTAACTTATTGTACTTAACTAGATCTATAGATCTATCTATAATTTAGTCAATCTAGATCTATACAATATTCATTATAATACTTCTACTTATTTAATAAGTTAGTACTAATAGTACTTAGACTTAGATCTATTATAGTTTATAATAAATTTACTTTTCAATGCCTAGACCTAATTAAAAAAATGCTAATGATTTCTAATGACTGTTTTTTTTTTTATAGTAATAGGCCTACTAGATCTAGGTCTAGACTTAACTTAAATCTAGTCTAAAATAATGACTGTCTAAGACTCGAGATGATTGAGACTTTCACATACAGATGTTGTTAGTAATACGGTTAATAATGTCGGCTGAATGTCGGCGGGCAAAAACCAAGGTTAGGAGGATACTTATTAGGGAACTCTTGTATGCTGATGATGCAGATTGTAGCTGACTCTGATATTCAGCTCCAGACCCTGGTTTACAAACTATCTGCCAGAAGTTCGGCAACCTGCAACCGCACCTGTGTATCAAGGATTGGCCTCTTTAGCCACACAAGAAGTTGCAAAGGGAAAACATCGTCTCACGAGACGTAAAATGCCACAGAGAGAATGTCGGCTGAAAGTAAACTGTATTCATATATAAAATTCTTTTTTTTTTTTTTTTGTACTAAAAAAAATAGGTGCCGGTACTCATGATAGATTGCTAACTTTCAACTACTAATAAATTAACAATTAACGTTGAAATACTATAAAAGTAATAATTTTTCCCGACATTGAAAAAAGGTGCCGGTACAAGTACCGGTGCGTACCATCACAAAAATATATGTATAACTCAATCTTCTTTCATTTACATTTTTTTGCGGGGTTATTGCTACTTAATACATTGATACCGGATCGATTTATATAGGGCCTAAGTATACAAGCAGGATCTCAAGCATTGGATATATTTATTTTTTAAATACAAAGTTTTATAGAAGAGGCAATTATGGGCGCCCACAGGGATGTGCCTCTGAATTCTGAGTAGTCACGTTTTAGCCATTAAAAAATATTAATGAAATACTTCTTCCAGGTGTGTTTTTTTTATTACGTAGATGTAGATTTAATCAGAATCCAGGCGACGCAGTATACTAGAGAAAGCCGAGAAGATCGAAAAGAGCTGGGAAACCATAAAAAAAAAAAGCAACTAGCAATAGACTGTGGAGAGTGACGTGTTTTTGTTGAGGTCATATGTTCTATGAGGAACCCAAAGAAATGATGATGATGAGGGGTTGTCACGGTCAAAGAAGATCTTTGAAGGTAGCTTGAGTAAAAGGTATCATATGCTACAGTGCAAGTGATCTTTGAATATGCTTCTTTTGAATAAAGATCTTATGACTGTGATGCCGAGGATCCAGAAGTTGTCAGCTGATAAGATGATCTAGGTATATATTAATAGATTCAATAAATAAATATTTCCTTTTTAAAATAAAGAAACTTTTAATTTAAAACTTGGAACAGCAATGTACAATAATCATAAGAATAAACTGTAATCAAATGAAGTTGTTAATATATTTATACTGGAATACTAAATGATCTACACAATAAAAAAGCAAGCTTGAGACTCTATAATTTTCGTCTTGCTAGAATGAACAACTACTCAAGACTGGCTGGGATTCTAGCTTTTGCTGTCTTTGTTTACGTGACTGAGCCAACCTCTAAATTTGCAAAATAAAATAACCTATCAAAATTGTATCTTCAAACAATCAGACATTCTCTATTAGACAAATGGTGCAGAGTTGGAAAAGCCTGGCTAAAATACCCCAGCTAACTAGGTCTTTCGGTTGACCTTGACCGGAGCTAGATTAAAATAATAATTACATGAAAGGAAATTTTAAAAAATAGACAAACCAAAATATCTGACGATTGGAACGTGACAGGGGGGTGCAAGTGCACCACAATGTACTTCCTTGCGGACGCCAATGCATTCTTGATTCAAGAGTTAAATAAATTAATATTCAGAAAAAATTTGCGCATCGTCTTCTAATTCTAAATTTAAAGGCCTATCATTGGATCATTGTTAGTTCCCGAACAAGTAATGCTTCTACTGAAGTACAGTTGTAAAGACATGCTATTATTTTAACTAGAATAGGCAACTCTGTAGTTCATGTCCGACCATGTATGATTTATTATAGGCTTGCAATTCTTTGCACATTTGTCTATATTTGCACATAGATTTAGTTATTATGAATGCCACAAGGTCGACTTTGACAGACATTCCTATGGTGATTTAACTGAAGGCAGGAGATCCGCTGGTCTTCCACTGCTAAGGTAGACTGGTGTATGCAAACGCGACATAAAGCTCTTCAAAGTCGGCACTAACAGCTGGGAAAAAGTGGCACTGAATAGATCCACAAGAAAAGTAACCTTTAAAAGAAAGTCCTGGATTGCAGATGCCAAGCACAATAGAAGTAGAAATAATGGTGAAAAAACAAAGGATTGGCCTCTTTACTCACACAAGAAGTTACAAGGAATAAAATCATTTAAAGTTTAAAATCATTAAAAATTTATTTTTCATTTTTCTGTTCATGAAATTGTGTATCGAAAAATGCCGGGTACTTGAAATAAGCTAGTACTAAAAAAACAACACAGATCTTGGGTAAAATACTCATCAAATAAAGTACTGTAAATGTGCACTTTCCCGCGCTATTTTTAACTCTTTTTCTTTTTATAGCCTCTATCTGGTTTGATCTCAACCACCCGTATTTTTGTGCATAATTTTTTTCTCTATCAGGCACACTTATTATTATATCATAATAATGTCAGTTTAATTTATAAAGAGAACTGAAAAATGCAAAGTTATATAGGGAAAAAAGCCACTTCCGGCCCAATAGTTTTGAAAAACGATACGAAACGAACTAGCAGCAACAAACCCTATTGACAACCTCAGCGTAACTACTGTACAATAATAATATAGATTTACAATTTAGATGCACATAGGAACAACATTCACACATGAAAGAAGACTTACACACTCATAACCAGCGCTTATAAATAGTCATCTATGCACATCTAGATGATGACAAAGTTAATTTATAATGTCCAGGGTCTATTGTTACTGAATGTTTTTAATTTTCTTCTTTCATTTAATACTGTTTTCACCGAACTGGATGTATGAATTAACAGTTAAGTTCATCTGTCTGGGCAGTTGTTCACAAACATGTCGTCAGACCGTGACTGGATGGATTGCAATGACGATCGAGATGTGTAGTCCATCCTTATTAGCCACAACACATGTCCAAGATCCCATCGTGCCGTGTGGGATCAGCCCCCGAAGTGGTCTGCTCAGGACGGTAAAAAGGCAAATTTCAATATTTTCAGAAAGAATAACAGAAACTAATATCTACATACAACCCTAACTGTCGATACAAAAAGAAGAAAAAAAAATAAAGGCAATACTTAAATGTTGAATTAAGAAGTGTAAGAAAAGTCAGTGATTGTATCATGTATGTAAAATTAATTTTGTTATGGGTGGAAAAGTGAAAGTAGAATTCTCATACCAGAAGTAGGCCTATGTGACTGTTTGTGGGAGGTCGATATAACTCGACCCAATTGACTATAAATTATGTGCCATAATTATTTTAAGGGGGCGCGGTGGTCGAATGGTTAAGCGCTTGGCTTCCAAATCTGAGGTCCTGGGTTCGAATCCCGGTGAAGACTGGGATTTTGAATTTCAGGATTTTTAGAGCGCCCCTGAGTCCAACCAACTCTTAATGGGTACCTGACTTTAGTTGGGGAAAGTAAATGCGGTTGGTCGTTGTGCTGGCCACATAACACCCTGCTCGTTGGCCAAAGAAACAGATGACCTTAACATCATCTGCCCCATAGATCGAAAGGTCTGAAGGGGACACTTTATAATTATGTTATGGGAGAGTTAAAAAGAGAGGGTTGGGTTTCGGCCACAATTTTATGTGAGCGTTCGCAGGATGCAAAATAAAACAAAAAAACTTTTATCGAAAAGCATCAGAGAGCTTTTAAAATATTTTGATACAGAGTTGAAAAGTCAATGAATAGGCCTACAAAACTAGTATGTATGACTATTTCCTAGGTCGTAGGTTGAAAAAAAAGGGGGCTGGGGGTAAGTGAAACCGGTGATCGAAATCATGGGTAAAAAGTATTTGGTTGGGAGAAATGACGTTATAAAATGGGCGTATCAATGGACCTCATTCACCAATCGTAAACAAGCAACATATAGCCACGTGATTCTCTATCTCTTCCATACTAATTACGATCTAATTTTTAATACACAATGGCTATCACGTGTCCTTTCCCCCCGTTGTTTTATCAATATTATCATGTGACTAAATTTTGTTTGTTTACGATTAGTGAATGAGGTCCATTGGATGTAAAAGATTTTAAAATTCAAGTTTTAAAGGTGTTTGGGGTGGGGCAGTGCAGAGAAAAGTGATATAAATCCAATCAACATTGAAACGTTAGAAGTGAGTGGGAGGGAGGGAACAACCTGAATGACCTCACACCTTCTCTGACTTCACAAGCCAACACGGTAACCACTCTGCTTGTGGAGAGCTTATGAGCATGGCAGATTGTAGAGTTATTTATTGCTTCTATAGTTTTGACCTACTTTTAAAGTTTGTGTTCACTCAGACTCAGACGACGACCAATCGTCATCATCATCGTTGCTTTGTGTTCCTTGTGAAACATATAAGGCTTGTCTTCGAGTCCGAAGATTAGTGAGGAATACAGTATTTCCCGTGGCTATGCAGCCCCAGCCGTGACCTACACTGTATTGCCTCCAGCCTGCGCAGAGTATTTTTAAAGTGATAATTGGCTCGCGCAGACCAATACCACTCTTTAAGCTAAATGCAGTTCACAGTGGCACAGAAGTCTGAGATGGCTGTGAACAGCAGATAGCCGTAGGTGTTATTTCGGAACATAGGGCCTCGACAAAACCACGCCACTCTCCTCGGTCTCTTGCAAGTTTTTTGATGGCTTCCCAGCTCTTTCGGTCCTCTCGGCTTCCTCCAGTATACTGCGTCGCCATGTTCGTTTTGGTCTTCCACTACGTCTTATACCTTTAGCATGTTTTAGAGAGACTTCAAGGGCTATCATGAAATACGGTTAACCCCCTTTGTAAGAGAATAGTACAAAATAATTTATTCAATTTACTGTCTAAGGCCGGATTTAAATAGAAAAATGCCCTGGGCAGTATTTTTCTTTCTTTTTTTTTAATAAAATTATTTAATATCCATATTTTAGTAAAACAAGATTACAAAGAGAGTTTGTGTAATACACAAACTCAGAGGCGGCCCCCGTCGGAGTCGGATCCCTGTCAGATCCACCTATTCGCAAGATGTTTTGGATGTTCCTTCTAAGTCCCTGGCTCAATTACTGTATGCTCCCATCCTTAAACTATCGCAATATTTCTGAAAGAACAGTAAAGGTTAAATCATATTTTCAAAAGCCTTTAGTGTTTTTTTCTAACCGTGACGGACAGACCAACCAACAGACGAAACGCACAAAAATATGCTAGTTACATTTTAATGGGGGTATTAAACAATTTTATTTTTAAAAATCTGATTTTTTAAAAAAATTAAGAAATTAGTTTAGAATCATGTCATTTCCGGGCTTTACGCTAGTACACGAAAGCCGCTGCTAAAAAATCATTTTAAAAAATGTGGGTGATATCTACATGTCTTACGTATTTCTTATAGTACCATTTCCTCCCTTACATTTACGTAATTATTTTAGAATTGGTGTTTTGTTATTAAAAAATCGCTTGCATAATTAATTTTATAAATTAAACGGTTTGATTTTAGAAAACTAAAAGTAGTCGTTGCACCTAAACTTTTCAAGCCGCATTTAATGGTGAAATAATATTTTTTGTATCTCTTCTAGTTTTGGCGCTCTGAGTCTGACAGACGGACAGACGGACAGACAGACAGAAAGTCATTTTAAAAAATGTGCGTGATATCTACATGCTAAGAGCATTTTATATAGTAACATTTCCTCCCTTACATTTGCGTAATTGCTTCACAATTGGCGTTTTATTATTAAAAAATCGCTTGCAAAATAATTTTTATAAATTAAACGGTTTGCTTTTAGAAAACTAAAAGTAGCCGTTGCACCTAAACTTTTTAAGCCGCATTTAATGGTGAAAAAATATTTTTCGTATCTCTTCTAGTTTCGGCGCCCTGAGTGTGACAGACGGACAGACGGACAGACGGACAGACGGACATTTTGCACAAACCTAATAGCGGCTTTTTCCCCTTACGGGGGCCGCTAAAAAAAGAGTGTATTTTTGAGTTTGTAGAGGGTAAGGTAAAAAAAAAAACTACGCCATAAATCCGAAACTTCATTTATATATTACGAACACGCTACAAGCAGACTTTTGTCAACCATGACAGTATTGCGAACCGTAATATTGAATGACATCTCGTTAAAACTGCGAAAAAAAAAAAGAATTTATTTTTTTTACATCTCTATTTGGGGTCCCCGTTCTTATGGAATATCCTGGTTAACAGATCCGACTGCCCTCCCCCAAATCCAGGCTTTTTACTTTCATCTAAAGTGGCCCACTTGAAAGAAGCCTCACCGGCTAATTGGGAACCAGGATTAACCAGACTACCGAGCTTTTGTATGCATTCCAGTCCGCACCAGTAATATAACCAAATCACAAGTAACGAAAGAGTAATACCTCCTTTAAAAACAAATATGCATATTGCACTCGACAACAAAAGTAATATTTTCATCTAAGCTTCTCCCTATCCCAAGAAGTAAATATATTGTGTCTCACTGATTCGAACAAACTGGTCAGTGTAAGGCTAGTCTAGACTACGTGTAGTCGGTCATGACAAGACAACCAAGCGATAGTGTTTCTTGTGTGTTGAGTGGTCAGGCGAGAAAAAACACTGCCGTGATTAGTCAAGCATGCAAATCTACTTTTAATAAGCATTTTTTTCTTTGCATACAAGATCCTAGATCTAACTGCATAGACGAAGATATATTTCTTTTATGATAATGTAAACCTTGCTGTATGGTCTCCCGTTATACAGAAGTCAATAGATCAAATTAAAAGTATTTGTGAAGTCAAATAGAAACCCGGTGAAAGACTGACTGTTTTGGATGCGCAGGAAAATTACGTTGGAAAAACATCAATTACTAAGTTATAATTGCGAATAAAAAATAAGAATATTATATTTATTATCAAAAAATACATATTATATTAAAAAAATTGTCAAAACCATCGGTGTTTCCTTTTAAATTTTATTAGAATACATCACAATTTTCAACACACACCAATATACTCTTTCATTCAGATGTAAAAACACATGTGATAATCACACTTATCAAAGGATAATCCCCTACGTTCACTCTGACAACTAAATCTAGATCTATATAGGAGAATTAAAGTAAACTAAATTTCCCCTTTCAGACCTTGTGGTCAATAGAGCAGATGATGTAAAGGTCATCTGATTCTGTGGCCTAGGGTTTACGAGGGTGTCATTTGGCCAGCACAACGACCAACCACCTTTACTTTTCCCCAACTAATGTCAGGTACCCATTAGAGCTTGGTGGACTCAGAGGCCCACCAAGGATCCCGAAATAAAAATCCCAGTCAGGATTCGAACCCGGAACCCCGGTTTAGAAGTCAAGCGCTTTACCGCTCAGCCACCGCGCCTCATAGGAGAATTACTATGTAGAAATAAACCATGAAATAAACATATATATGAAGAAGATGGAACAAAAGATAGTTTCGCACCAAAAAGCTAGGTGTTTATACATTTTCGTATTTTATCGTCACAGCAAGTGGAAGAATGAGTGCTTTTGAATAGACCAAGAATTTTATATTTCAGAAAATGTTAGCGAAAATGGCTGCATAGCTTAGACTTTGTCTGTGTGCATTGAAAAGGTATTGTGGGAAATTTTCTTTTATAGTATAAAGAAAGGCACAAGTATTTCTTCATTATCAGGCCGGTCATACAGATTGCGTGCCCTATGCGAAACAGATTGCGCGGGGCCAAATCTTGGTAGGGATAAGGATAATAAGTGAAATTAAAATTTTGTATTAGAAAATAAATTCGTCTTTCAAATTAACTTTACGAGCAATCTACAGTGGATAGTAGTGTAGTTTTCCAACAAAAAGCCGATAAACATTCAGATCTGCCTTTTAGATTTATTATCGAATAGAAAAATATCTTTTTTTTTTTTTGTTGTATTTTTTTAAAGAGGTCAAGATAAAATTAGATATATATTTATATGCCAGTGACTATTCAAGTAAATTAAGTATTTGAACTTCTTGTTATGGTTAAAATTATTATTAGATCTACATTTTTATAAAATGAGAGCCGCTTTATTTATCGCGAGTAGGATTGGCATTTTTCATTTTGAATAACACACCGAAAAGACAACTTTGCCTGTTTTTAAGGAGATTTGCATGGTTTTTCAGAATATTTTAATAATTTCAGGAGATTTTCATGACTTTTTCGTATACTTTGCAATTTCAGGAGAATTCCAGAAATCCTTTAATGATAAGTTAAATTGGTTTAATTTAATAATTTACACCTAGAATTCGCGCGGAGACTATGAAATTGCGGGTCCCACTGTGGCATCATAGGCTGCAGTGACCTAAGACCGGTCCTGATCATTATAGCTGATCTTAGCAATAAAATAAAAGGTGTAAATTTATTTCACCGAGAGAGAGAGAAAAGGAAATGCATCTTACAAAGCTTATATCTACTCACTATGTTTGTCATTCTGTTCAGCAGCACGGAAAACCAACTCCTAGATACCCCCTACCCCCATGGGTCCACAAATGAGACCGAGCATGCTACAAGCATGAAAGTAGCGCTATATAAAAGCTATAATAATAATGGTAGGCCTATATTTGGCAATTTCATAATTCAATATTGTTTACATCTTTACTTGTAAGATAATATTATAAGCATCATGATTAGCAATTTATTGCTAGACAAAAACAAATCAAATTTAAATTGAAAATATATTCACTTATACTGAATATTATATTACAATTTAAAACAAAATTAGACCTAGCCTCAAGGGTAAAAAATCTGATCTTTAGATACAAATATTTTCTGCTTTAAAATCACGTTTTCAAGTCGTCATTTATTCGAATTAGTGAATAAATGGAAATAACAAATTTAACAAGCAAGCGATAAGACATCGGCTCCTTTGTTTTCTAATAATATTTTACTCAAACGAAATTTTAATTAATTGTTTTTTTTAATAGGCCTACCAATAGAATTAGCTTTCTATTCATCATTTAGTACATGAAGTCTGGATTGGACTAGATGACGATTCGATGTAAATTAGAAACTCTCCAACCCTCAATTAAATTCTTTCACGAGCCACATTGCTCTACTCTCAAGTGATCTCGAGTTTCAAAAGACAATATATATATAATAGTACAACAGAGAATAACATTATTCAATACGTTTTAATATTTATATTATTTAAAAAAATTACTGTTTCTATTAAATCGACTATTTTATTAAATACAACTTAAAAAAAAAACATTTTGAAAAAAATACAAACTTAAAAAAAATAATGGCAGTGTAAAAGTATAATAAGTTAAATGATTTTATCAACATAAGGCTGATATATAATTTTAATATTTATTTGCTGCACTCTGAAAATCACTCTCTGAAATGCGCACAGTATTTGGTCTGGTATTAAGAATGTTGAGTATTTCTTCATTTAACTCTTTTACTAGTAATAACATTACAGTTTTGTCTGACCCCAGCTGATCCGGTCGATGTAATAATTACAGTTCATTTAAATGCTCTTGTTTTGTCAGATGTCAAATTGACGGAAACTGTTGCCAGGATTTTCAAGAAACTTGCCCTCAGACTCTCAATCAATCTATTGCCAGGTTTTCTAAGTTTTTGCAGTCATTACAGGAATGTAAATATTCTGAGTACTTGATGATATCAAGTTGTCCTTCTGAAAATCAAAATACACAACAGTCTTCGTTCAGTTTTCAGTTTGATAACACATCTGGACATATTTCAGAAGCGTTACAAAATATAGCAGAAGGTTATGGTGCAGTAAGTCTTTTGTTTCGTCAAGTTCCAGTCACAGATTTAGATTCTGGAGTCACATTTAAAAATCTATCGGTATATCATTGTCATAACATGTCAGGTAGAAATATTTTATTTTGGAACATATATATTGATAATTTTCAACTGGGGAGCCACGGAGAACTGTCTTACAACAGTTTATCTCAAGCAGAGTTCGAAGTTTTCCCTCCTTTGAAACTACAAGAAACTGACCGCGTCCTTAAATGTTCCAAGGATAAGAAATTACTTTATAAGTTTTATTTGGGGGTGCCTGATATGAAAACTCAAGTTTTAGAAGAACATACCAGTTTGTGTGACGTATGTGGAAACAACAATGAAAAACTTAACAAGATCTACCTAAATGAGAAAACATCTTCCTTTCCAATATCTGTTCTGTTCACATTGAATGAATTTTTGTTTGAGCCTGTCCTTTCTTATGTTGGAGATGCAAGACTTCTTTGGCTAATAATGAGCTGCCATGATTCAAAAGCCGCATCGAAAAGAAATGTTTCATACTGTGAGATACATGAGTGTAGATATTTCTTTGCAAATAATGAATGCAAATTTCTGTACCACTTGCATCTGGCTTTACCGGTGGAAAAGAATCTAATACCTGGACAGTTTGTAAACAAATTAACTTCATATGTTGAATGCTATTTTGAAAAGATTGCAGAATACAAAATTGTGAACATTTCTAAAATGTCAAAGCCAACGCCGTATTATAGTCAACGATTTGACAGAATATTTTACATATTCAACTTTTATCTTGTTTCAAACACAGATATTGATATTGAAAACAACCTTGACATTGCAGTGCATCACTTCAAAAACTTTGCAAGTGTTATTACATCTGTGAGAGCCCTAAGGTCTAAATTGGATGATACCCAGAAACAAACAGACCTGAACACTTTGAAATTATTGGTTTTGGTGGATTTTTCAAAGATATATTCTCTTCGCGACATTTTTTATTATCCTGCATTGACTACATTGGATGAAACAAAAGACAATATAATTCCAATATGTGCTGATCTTTTCCTTACATCAATGGATTATGTTTTCACTGTTTCAGATCTACATTGTGTTTACATATTAGAAGGTAAAAATATATCATACACAGAGAAAAATATTTGCCTAAATATCTTTACATTTTCTGATCTCAGTAAAAACAAAAGTTCTGCTATATTTAGAAGCTTCGCTTGGATTTTTGTTTGTTTGTTCACTGTTTCAGATATTACTTTTTAAAATTATTTGTAACTCAAACAAAAAGTTCGGCTTAAAATATGTAGCCTAAGGTATGCTTATTAATGTATAATTATTTGTGAAAGATAGTATTATTGTGATCTAAATAAAAGGCAATGTAGTTTGAGTACTCTGTGTTTCTTTTTTTATTTTCTTTATTTAAATAAAAAGGACTAACAAATACAATTGCAATAACAAAATGTAATAAAATAATCAGAAAAACACAAAGATAAAGGCTAGGACAGAGGTGTACAAATTCTCTTTCTCCACTAGTGTTATTTACAGCATGGAATGGGTTGCCTGAGCTAGCTAGGAAAACCAATAACTTGGCAGAACGTAAGTAATTGGTTAACATGCATGAATATATGCATGACGCGTAGGACGTAATCATCTTTTCTTTTTTAAAAGACAAGAAGATAAGGTATATTTAACACATTTTTAGGCATTCATTTTGTCTAGATAATTTTAATTCATGATGCTTATAAATATCATTTAAATGACTCTGAACAGATACTGGCTGAGAGTTTAAAAAAACATAAAAAAAATAATATTTTTTTTGGTCTTGCCTTGATTACAAACAAGGAAATCCTATGTCGAACACTTAGTGAAGTTGTGACAGAGCGTCTCATGAAGTTTGCTGGACATGCTCTCCGACAAAATGAACTACGCATACCAAGAGTGGCGATGACATGGAGGCCAATACAAGGGAAGGGCAAACAGAGACGCCCTCGTCGCAGTGGACACCAGGTGTGAAGAGGCTTCAGACATTGCTAGGGACAGATCTTTGTCGAGAAAGCTTTCCCACTATGCGCTGAACGGCTCGGGAGGAACTAGGTCTAAGCTTTGATTGGAGATAATTAATTCGCCATACCTGCGTTTTCTGTGGTAAGCAGAAATCTGGGTATATATATATATATATATATATATATATATATATATATATATATA
>JADKLZ010032687.1:0-26531 GCA_021533235.1 Biomphalaria straminea | reverse complement strand
GCTCATCTAACTCTCAGCTCATCTAACTCTCAGCTCATCTAACTCTCAGCTCGAGTAAGGATATTGTACTCGAACCTCATTGATAAGAAGCCAAGCGGATTTGGCCATTCAGCTACTCGTTCCTGTGGACTCAGAGAGCATGCCTATTTCCTGCATGTGATCGTATTAGATGTACCTTAGACTCATTACACGGCAGAGAATTGTTATCTAGAAATACAAATGAGTTATAAAAAAAAAACAATATAAAATTTGATTTTTTGTTGCTTTTAGCAAATATGATTCCAAAAAGAAACACTGATGGATGCCTACCAATTAGTGGACCTAGTTTTACGCAAACATGGAACTATTCGTACGTCTTTACGTGGATGAGAATAGAACTTAAGGAACCAGGTAACGCTGTTGTTGATAATTTTATAAAAGTGGTTAAAATATTTATTGTCAGAAGTACTTTAAACTACTTAAACTACCCAAACGGTAATACACTAAGTGTATTGTGTACAAAGACTTTTAAAATACTTACTAAAACTCTCATAAGTGAGGTTATGTGGTTGCTGCCTTCTACTAGATCTAGATAAAAATACCAAGTTAATGTTAAGCTGCTACTTTAGGATTACAAGCTATTATTTGTTTCAAACCATGCCTTTATTCTTGTCCAGTTTTGCCCTTTCAGGGCCTCAGAAGAAGTGATAGTTACGATTTTCGCAATGGGGAGGGGGGTAATTATTATTATATTATTATAGCTTTTATATAGCGCTACTTTCATGCTTATAGCATGCTCAGAGCGCTTTGGTCCAATCTCATTTGTGGACCGGTGGGGGGAAGGGAGTATCTAGGAATTGGTTTCCCGTGCTGCCTTTGGGCGCTCAGTAAACACAACTCTGCCCGAGTCGGGTGTCGAACCTCGAGCCCCCTTCTAGGTAGCCAAGCAAGCCAAGCTCAAGCCGCACTTAGCCTCTCGACCACGCTTCTTACCTCTTACAGTTCTTACCTCGAGGACCAGGGGGGGGGGGGGGCTGGTAAAGTTGGCAGTACTAAAAAGCTCATATGGAGAAGTACGCTGAAGAGTAGAGAAAATTTTAGGCTTAATTATAAGCCGATCTAGAAGACTTGTTGGCCATAATCGATCGCTTTGGTTTGTTACAGATAGACTGTAATGTGTTTAAATGGATTTCATGTATCCGGCTTAAAAAGATTAATTGTAGGCCTATTTCTGGAATAATATTGAATAGTACAGCCAAACGCATAATCGCAATTATTAAACCTATTTGTATTATTTTTAATTTACAAACATCTTTAAGTAAATAGTTGTCGGAAGTTTTTGAAAGGAAATTTAAGTTAAGGCCATATAGTTGTTCCTTCAACAATTATTAAGATAAACTAAGATTTTTTCTTTAAATAAATACGATAAGATTATTTGATCAAATAAAAACGATAAGATTATTTCTTCAAATAAATAAACTATTTTTTCTAATGCCTTAAACATTTTTGACAACTCTGCCTTCGTGAATAATTATCGTGCCACATTTATGCAGGCTAACAAAAAACTTAGATCAACATGTTTCATCCCCTAAAGCTATTTACATTCATCTCAATCTAGAAGAAAGCAGTCATTATTTCAGAAAATTATTTGAAACAAAATATGAATACACTTTTTATGGAGTGTGTGGTGTGTGTTTCTATGGTGACGGTGGGAAGAGGCTAGCGATTGGTTGGGAATGATGCAAGATAGGTGGCATTGTCGTCACTTGGTCTTAGTTAGGATAGACGACTCAAGAACGTTATACTGAAAGTTTTGTTATTGTAGAAAGTTCGATTTTGTTAAGAAATATTAGTACATTTGTTTTATTTTATACCAAGATGATTTGTCTATATCATAAATAAATTTAGATTTAGTATCGTTCACAAGGAAGATACTACTAAGATACACTAAAATGGTATATTTTTTTTTAAATAATTTTAATTCGTCTAACTCGAACTTGAAACAAAAAATAGAGGTAAAATACAATTCAGAAATAGAATACTATAATATTAGGGATAATCAATAAAGCTAACCAACTATGTATCTAACTATCGACATCTAGTTGAATCCAGTTCTCAATCTCTAGAATCTCCCCAACACTCCTACGTTATCTTAACCTTCACCTTTCTTTTCCCGCCTTTTTATCACCTCACCAAACTCACGCACCTTGCATCCAAGATCATCTGATCATGTGACGTCACATTCTTGCGACTAGCCTTGACCTTGTGTCCAGCCTATACATTTAAGCGTGACAATTTGACTTGGTTCCATCGGTTCTTGAACTGATATTAGCGTGCATAAATTACTTGCAAATTACAAGCTTAAGAATTTTGTTTATCTAGGCCAACCAAGAGACGTGAACGTTACATTCAAGAACAAAACAGATGTCATGAAATGTAAGGCTCCCATATTTACTGTTATCAACAGCAGGACGTTTGATCTACACTGCACTGACCTTGACCTGCTCATAGACAGTCTAGAAATAAATGTATTAAATCAAAAACAGTTGTGCACTGTCAAAGTTAGTGGAGGTAGGTTTAAGTTCAATTTTCATAACAACACGTTATGTAAGTTTTCATTAAATATAAATCATTGGTGTATGTTTAGTTTCACGATCAGAAGCACTTAATATAAAAGTAGAAAATGTAAGATTTCTACTTGGGAACATAATATTAATATGCTTCCCCTCACCTCCATAAGCTGTACGTGAGGTTTTCACAGGATGACATTAGTCAGTTTTCTCTTTTTTTTTTGTTGTTGACGATACTACAGATTAAATAAACAATGTTCGTTTCCACGTAAAATAGCATAGTGGAACCCACAGGGAACAAGACATAGAGAAAGACCAAAAAAGAACATGGCGACGCAGTTTACTAGAGGAAGCCGACAGAACTGGAAAGAGCTGGGAAACCATAAAAAAAACTAGCAAGAGATCGTGGAGAGTGGCGTGTTTTTACTGAGACACTATGTTCCATGAGGAACGCAAAGGAAAGATGATGATGATAATGAAACTTGTGTTTTCATTGTTTCGTTTTACGAGTTTTTTTTTTAATGATGGTCTCAACTAATTCACAGGGTTTTATTATTGAATTAATATTCTTTTAGCGCATTATTGAATTATGGACGGATACCCATCCATTTACTTAGAATTTAAAATCGAATCTATTTATATAAAAGATCTAATAGTTATTATTTTGTACTAGTTAAATGAAGCTTTTTTATTTTAATTTCTTTTCCGAAGGACGAAACATCGCACTCAACCAAACAACTAATCAGACGGGTTCTTTTGGCTTTGGTACATCAGAGAAGGCTGTTGATGGCAATAGGAATTGGACGTGGAAAGGGGAAAGCTGTACACATACTGACGTTGCATATCCTACAATAGCTAATTGGAGAGTTAACTTTGTTCAATCATTTTACGTCAACAGATATGTTCTTTATAACAGAGATGGTAGGAATATATTTAGCCCTATATTAACACAGTCATTAAAAATGTGTACACAAGCATGCTTTGATCGCGATTGCAAAAGAATGTATTTTTCCTGCTTAATCATTTTTTACCAAGTGGTCATTGAAAAGCTATGACGCAATGTGTTAACGTCTTGGATGCGATGCAGAATAGCAAAGGCAACACAGCAACTCAGACAATAGTATTAAGGTAAGCCTTAATAAGGCTTGTTCTCGAGTCCGAGGATTTATGAAGAATGCAGTAATTCCCGTAACTACGCAGCCCGGCTGTTACCTACATAATTTGCAACTTCCATCGCTGACATAACTATTGTAAACTGGTGATTGATTTTTTGATTTCGGACATTTACGTTTGAAGCTTAATTAGTATAAAAATAATTTGTAACTTCCCACAGGTTGACACGTAAAATGTCACTGTTCAGGCCTACTTTAACCATTGATCTCAACTCTCAACCTAAGTAAGTTATCTTTCACAAGAGCCTAGGTCGACCTTCCATAAGTGCTTCAATATTAGTGAAGATTGGTTCATTATATATGAAGGTTATAAACAATCTAAATGGTCATGAACAATATACAAATTCTTCTTGCATTTTCCTGGATCCGTTAACTTGTTTGTCTTGTGTGTTATTGTAGCCTAACTGAAATAGGTACCAAATAAAAAATAAAGCCCAACATATTTCTTTCCTCATACATGTCTCCTATTATTAAAATATATGTTTAGCGACATTATCTGGATATTATAAAGGAACAGTCTAAGACCCTCTACTCTTTTCCAATTTACACAAATGACCAACCAAATTGCATCAGATCAGGAACAAAAAAAAAAGATTATTTGCAGACGATTGCATAATACATAGAAGAATAAAAACAATACAAGATATAAAAATTTTACAAAATAATTAGATGAATTACAGAAATGGCAATCATATTGGAGCCTTTAGATCTAGACTGAAGCCGTATGTCTTACTAAACACGTTTAAACTTTAAATTACTAGATCTATATGATCATGTTTACTACCTTTAATCAAATTTAGTGCCAGCGGTAGTATGCTGTTCAAGCCCTATTTGCTTCTTAATGTGATACTACTTAAACGTAATAAATAAATCTGCACCCCTAAACTGTCAGAAGATAAGATGTTGCCTTAATAATTTATTGATGTAAATTTTGTTCAAATTATTAATACGTTTAAACTATATGTAGATCTACGTCTGGCCCTAATTAATTCTTATTTAGATTCTTGTCACATGTACAATGAGGATATAAAAAAAATTGCGCTTTATAAAAGTAGTATGTATTGTTTTTTTTTTTTGATTTTAAAACTTACAAATAAAGCGAAGTTCGTATCAAAATTCTTTTTTTTTAAAGAACATTTGAATCAGTATTTCATTCAATGAGTCAGTTAATAAAATATTTTAAAATGAGCCATTGATACATACTTTTTTTTCAATTTGACCGTAGGTGTATTTTTTTTGTACCAATGTGCGAATCTATAAATGAAGCTTCAGCTATTAATAAAGAAGTCTGTGACCTTTTAAAAAACACAGACACTTCAGAACAGAAAAATCAAAAGTAAATAGCATTAATACATAAAACTCTGAACAATAATTTACATAAAGAAAAACAAAACCTAATGAAATAATCAAAAAGACAAATTTATTATTCAATAAGCTAGAACACATTCGTACAACTGCTTCTTATTCCCTATTGCCCTTACAGAATGGAATGGGTTGTCTGAATCAGCCAGGAAAACCAACGACTTAACAGACACAATAAATCTTTTTAAAAGTTATTCTTACAATACATATTAAATGAAATATTATTATAATTAACCACATTTTCTTCTTTTTAAATTATCATTTTCAGAAAATAAAGATCGTCTAGCTAATTTCACACTTAACAGTTACTCTCCAAAAGGCGCTAAGATTTTTGAGTACAAAAACCCAGGTGGAGAAATTAAGGATATTTACACTATACCCAGCACTTTAACAAATCTGATTTCATTTGTAACTATCTCCAAAACTCCGGCTTCGAAAGAAAATATTTTAACTTTGTGTGAAGTAGAGATTTTTGGAGGTAAGTATAAAATATTTAGCAAAGTTTAGAAAAGTTTAATGACAAAATACATTTTTAAAATTTATCACACGAATGCTATTTCTTTTTGTTTTACTTTAAAAACGCATTCTTTGTAGACAATGATTGCCAGGATAAACAAAAGTATGGTTTAGAGTGTAATGAAACATGCAACTGTTTCAACCAATCAGAGAACTGTCTGGTCAGTACAGGAGGTTGTCCAACAGGCTGTGCTGTTGGCCATACCGGTGAAGGCTGTGCAAGAAGTAAGTTAACATTTACTTTATTAATCAGGCTGCAATTAATTGTACTAAATTTTCTACATTATTCAGTGAAATGATATCAGCTGGGTTAGAGTTAAAACGTTTTGATTTCATTCTATTTTTATTTGATTCCTCGAATGTTATTATCTCTCATGTAACAATAGTGAGAGTGTGTAGAAAAAGTCACAAAAAGAAAAGCTGATTTGACAACTTGTAAGGGTTCTGAAATTTCGATATTTTATAATAAATGAGGATGATGCACGCATCGTTCACATATCTTTTAAATTACAGACGTTACTTCAAAAGAGAAGATGAGTACTTCATACAACTGTCCATGTGTCAATCTAGTGACTTCAAAAGAGAAGATGAGTACTTCATACAACTGTCCATGTGTCAATCTAGTGACTTCAAAAGAGAAGATGAGTACTTCATACAACTGTCCTTGTGTCAATCTAGTGACTTAAACCGAGACGCATTGTCAAAATAAGCCTCAAAACTAACCAGCGACGTTGCATATCCATTCAATACTTTTATTAATATCAGGGAAATATTTTAGGCTTCATGTGAGAAATAATACGGTTTTGAGGTTAATAAATTTTAAATATAATGTTTAAAAATATGATTTAACACAGTACGACTCCATTAAAGAAAAACCTTAATGGAAATTGAAAGAAAAATATTGAAAATCCCAAAATATTGTGCCTAGGATAAAAATCGTTCTCAGTTTCAGTTCTAGTTTAGCATAGGACTTTGAAGATCAGTTCACTGGTTGGAATGACGTTTTTAAGAGCAGCTGCTTTAAAATTATTCGTCCTTTTTGTTTCGACTGGATACACATATAAATCTTCAAAGACAATCTCTTCAAAATCAAAATTCACCTCTTCCTTATTCTGTTTGTTTGTTGGGGCACCGCAGAAGATCTGTCGGTCATCTTCCTCCTTTCCGTCGGCTTGAACTACTTTCCGTGACAGGTCCCTCTATTCTTCTATTTTTGCTTTGCCTGTTTGCCTCATCTTCTTTTCCTGGTACGTTCATATACCTAGGTTTTTGAGACTGTGCAGCATTTCTGTAGGAAGATGTTAAGGCTTTTTTACTAAATAAAAGATGCATGCATATGAAAGTAGTATTAAAATCCAGGATCTAAAGGGTTAAAATTACATAGCAAATTGTGAGATTGTACTTGTAGTTAAATATAAATATATTCTATTCTATTCTATGGCCACCGTCAGTCGCGAAGCGACTATGGATCATCTCATTTCCATGAGATGAAAGCCTGGGCATAAGCTGTGGTCGGAACGATGTCGCCCACACATCAGTTCCCCCCTCTCCATGCAGCTGATGTATCCAAAGGAACATTATATATTACGATAGAAATAACTGGGTAATCACATAGAATTCTGCACTTCTCATTAATTTTCAGACTTGAAGACAGTTGTTATTATTAACTGAACAATTTAGTAACTATCATCTAAGTATGATTTAAGTGATTATAATCAAATAATGGTAGTTACTTTGTTGACGTTTTCATTAATTTAGGCTGTGACTCTGGAACCTATGGCAAAGATTGTTCCTTTTCGTGTAACCCTAACTGTTTGAATGGTACTTGTGACTCTAAAACAGGACATTGCACAGACGGTTGTATTGATGGATACACCGCTGCTTTTTGTGATGAATGTAAGTAACATGTATCTAGACTCTGAAGATATACAGCATGGCTTTCTAACATTTCTTTTGTTAAAGTATGTTACATAAGTTTGATTTCAAGAAAATATTAAGACAAAAATGAATCATTTAAAAATTCACCAATTAGTTGCTTAACTACTGGTAAATAAATATTTTGTTTGGTGTCTTGAACATCGGAAAGAAATTGAACTTGACTTTTAAGGTGGTTTACATTGATTTAGCCCATTTTATACTTTGTAGAGAGAACTGTTGAAACTAACAATTGATACCTATAAAGCCTTCTATTTTCATAAGCACTCCCTGGCACAGTGGTTAGTGTATTGGCAGGTGGAGGTTTTATCCCTAAGGTCTCAATTAAGCTTGATCACTCTTTTTTTAAATTAAAAAACGGGAAGCACATTGGCATCACTTTGAAACTAAAAAATATAAAATTTTAGATGCCACAAACATGTGTTGTCAGGAGTCTATGAACAAGAAGCAGAATTTCGTTTAGGGTTATATTTATAGTTCGTATTCCAATAATAGAAAAAAAAAAGAAAGCTTCGTAAATAAATTTATTTAAGCGTCCACACAACAAGTCATATCCAATAAAAAGGCTAACAAAAATTAGTATGAAGATACTGACACTACTGCATCTGGCATAGTAACTTTAAACTTTCTTCTGACAATGTTGTTGGGACTATTTCTGTGTGTGCGTGAGTGTGCCAAAACATTAAATAACATTACAACGGAAATGTATTCTCAATGGATTTACGCATAGGCGCCCGCAGGATTTTTTGCAGATTGAGGGGGTGCAAGATTCCACGGTGCCACCCATGGCTCAAAGTCGCAGCTTCAACTTTGTAAGTACGGAGAATATTAAATTTGCATTCAACTCCATCCAACCACATCGCTTATACAAAAACTATCTTACTTGAACGCCAGCAAACACATACAAGTAAGATAAGTATGGGTTATAAATTTTGTTAATATCCAATGCCGACAATATGTACAAGCGAACGGGCATGTGTCAGGCATGAGAGAGCTTAGGGCTTGAGCACCGCAGGGTGCGTTCTGTCACAAGAATTGTATACCATCTACACAATTGACTTTCGTAGCCAATTAGCGGACGACTCAGCAATCATCGTCTTATGCAGTTGCTGAAAATTTGTACCATTCAACAATTAACACCCTTTACCAATGTTGAATAGATAACTTTCTAATTTTAAACGTTCAGAAAACTAAAGAAATGATTATAATTTTAAGAAACATAAAGACCATCTTGCAGAAATTAAGATAAACAACTAAACCGAAGACCAAGTGAAACCATCAACAACAAATTGAAATGAAGTGAACACTGTCAAAACCTTTACACAAAAATTCACGAAGAACTCTTCCATCCTATAAAGCTAAGAAAATTTTAAAACAATAATTAGGTTTTCTATACAGCAACAACCAACAGTCTAATTAAGTTGGCCATCAGCCGCTGGTATGGTAATACTTCACTGGCACAAAGACAAAGACTAGCATCGTATATCGCTCGAACACAGCTACTATCTCTTGAAGAACTTTTTCTTGAAAGACCACTGTTACATTAGATCTGAAGGAAGTGGTCATCTCCTTTCCATTACTATTAAAACCTAAAGATTTAAAGACTCCTTTATCCTACTAGTGTGTTACGAGGTCATCTGTCGTCATCAAGAAGTACATAGAAGTCTAATTCATAAAGCGCTGCTTGTGTGTATGTGTTTTCGTGTGTGAATGTTGTTCGTATTTGCCTAACCCTATATCGTTATTGTTGCAGTAGTTACGCTGAGTTTATAGTTATAGTTAATCTGAATTTCCATTTGATTGGACCAATAAAAAATTATCCAGTTTGGGGTCAGCGGCGACATATGCTCTGCTAGGGCTGGGTGCTGCATACCGCCTAAGGCAGTAATGAAGCAACAAAACAACGAACTGGAATTTTGGTCTTACACATTTAACTCTTTCTCAACGTAATTATTTATCACATTCTAGTGAAATTCTACGATGGTTTCGTCAGTTAGGAGGGAAAGAGTTAATTCATGTATCGTACGTCGCCATCTTGGGGCGAACTACCTGTTTACAACAAGGGAAACATAACTAGCAACGACAAAGGAACATAACTATAACAAGTATGGGCATCTTTCCTTTTCTATCTACGAGTGAGACATGCTTACCACAATATTACAACACAATACACACAGCAGAAACATCGTTCTTTCAAAACATTCTGACTCAACTGAGAAACGTTAAGACAAAAAAAAAAACATACACAAACACTGACGCGATACCATATACACAGATAACATTTTGAAAAGAAAACTTTGGCATGTAAAAATACAGATATATATTTAACATAATGGAACACTATCTAATATATAAAAGGAAAACAAAGGCGTATGTATGTATGTATGTATATGTATGTCCCCGTATAGAAATCAAAACCGTTTCACCGATCTTGACAAAACTTGACAGAAATGTTCCTTGGGTACTAACTTAGACCTGTGTGTATAAATTGTAGCCCTAAAACAAACTTAAAACCCTCAAAAAAAAAAAAAAGTTGACCAACTCTATGAAACTATTGTATCTAGATATGTAGTTCACAAAGCCCCTTTCTTCTTGATATGAGACAAGGCGAAGAGGTCACGCATGCGCCGAGATGAAGACCTAAATAAGCTCTCATTCAAGAAAACATAATTGTTTTTTATTTTACAAATGAAAATACAAATATATGTCTATTTATTTCACATTAACCTTAAAATTTGAGTTTACAAAACATTTCTTACACTCTAAATGCGAATAGCTTTGACTGCATCAACACTCTTTTCCATAGCGAGCTAGCGTAGTGGTACAAATGAAGTTGACGTCAGAGGTCATAATACCGCGCATTATACAATAAAGGCATATTATTGAACTAATAAACTATGTACACAATACAATTTACTTTTCAATATGCGTTTTTTAAAGCATTTATGCCTACAGCTACCGATTCGGTTTTATTTTAAGTTTTATTTTCAATTTACTTTTTTCTTTCAGTTTTACTTATGCGCATTTAGACCTCTTAACACCGTTGAAATGCATGACTGAATGCATGACGCGTATGACGTAATCATCTTCTTTTTTGAAGTAACGTCTGTATTATATAAGATAAGAAGTGTGTGTGTAGCTAGATCTAGGTCAGATTGTTTAGTCATTTACTTGGTTCAATGTGTCTAGTTATTGACTAGACTACAATTGCATTCAAGTTTTATTTTTAGATTCTTGATTTATATCTACATTAAATTCGACAATCATTCACACGTTCGATTTGATTATAAAATATATGTTATCGTTTTTTGTTACCCATTCATGTGTCATGCACACCGCTATGTAAACACACTATGGACTTAGAGAGGCTACATGAGGCTCTATATGGGGATATTACATATACTAATATACAATAGTTAATAACACTTCTTGAGCCATTTCATTCACACTTACGATAGTAGGTCTACATCTATTATAATAGTATCTAGACTCTAGATCTAGATATATGTAGACCTTTAAGCAAATGTTTTTATTTTCAATTTACATTTTATCTAAGATTTACTTATGCGCATTTAGACCTGATAACGACGTACGAAATGAATGAATGATGATGAAATGAATGAAATACGGCTAATGTGTCTACGTTAACACGCTTAGGCCTACACCTTAATGTATCTAGGTCGACACAAGCTCACAGTATTTATAGTCTTTTACTATAATAAATAATGTGGCATTCAAATTGTTTAGATTTTAGATCTAGAGCTACATAAAATTAAACAAACAATGTTATATTAACAATTACATTCACGCCTTCTATTTTATTATATTATAAAATATATTTTATTGCTTTTTGTCGCCTACAGAATTCACAAAGGCAACGCGTATTGTCATTGAGGTCATGAACTTTCGGCTCTAAATAAAATTAAAAAAACATATGTTAGCTTTTGACTAATAAATTGAATAAACTCTATTTTGCGTTATTTTTATATTTAGATCATTGAGAGTTTAATATTTTACTCTCTTAAATATACGTTTGACTATACTTTAAATAAGAATACCGGTACACATTTTAAAAAATACATCTCTAGATCCACTTAGAGTAGCAGCTCAGGCTTATGTGTATGTTATGTAACAGAACAAGACTTTGACTTTTGTGTACATATCGACATCATATCGTATGGATAGTCTGATTCACTTTATCTGTTGGGATACTTCAGCATAATATGAACCAGGCATTCGATCTGATTACTTAAACACAGTATCAAGCGAAGCTTTACTACACTGAATAACGTTTCTTTAACATTGGGAGAAACAGATCTGAACAGAAACTTAAAATCACCTAACAAAATAAAAGGTTAAAATTTTCATAGACAATCTATCTTTTTTTTATTACTAGATGAATTCATTTAGTTTTTAAAATGTATAATCTTTTTGTTCACGTCATTATTAATTATTCTAACGGACTAAATGCATGCTATTTGTAGAAAGAAAAACCCGAGCAAAGCCGGGTAAAATTTAGCTAGTATATACATATAGCACAAAAATATATAGAATGTCTGTCTATAAAGCAAGTAACGGCTGTCACCATTTGCCCATGTCATAGACCTTGTGCCACTCAGGGGCGGCTCTCGTTCTCCCACACCTTCTTACTATAGGCTCTGTTCCTTTAGGCAATGGTTGTCCCATCAGGGTCGGCGATGGGCTCTAAGGCAGTCGTTGTGGCGGTGAGGCTTCAAAGGGTGCATCGGGAGATAGCTGTCCCTTGTGTACATCTCTTCTTTCCCTTGACCGTGTATGACCGCTCTCTGTTTCTCTTGATGATTTTGATAGACCGCCAATTAGTGTTTCCGGGTTGGAAATAGACGTCATGGCTAGCATTCAGCCCGGGCAGGTCGTGCTCGCTTATTGAAATGTTTCTTCATTCACCCCCAGACTTTCTGGGTAGCTTTCTAGCTCTTCCGGTTTATTCATTATTCTGCGGTACTAGTGACCGCGTCATTCTGTTCAAACACAACTGGTCCGAACTGTAACCACTGTCCTCCTTTGGTGCATTGAAAAGTTCCAGCGAATGCGGCAAACTGTCTGTTGACAACTAGGGACACATAACTAACAACGACAAAGGAACATAACTATGTAAGCATTAACATCGCCACCTCCTGAATTTTACTTCCAAAATCTTTCCCATGAAAGGTATAGCTGCAATACAGCAGAGGTTTGAATTAAAAGTTTTCGTTCTCTTAGTTGGGTGGCCAGCCTTTGGTCACGAGCCCCACCTGCCCGAAGCTTGCTGGTTTAGGTGCCAGTTACTCGCCTTCACCCCCTTCTCCTGTTAGTGACAACAGTTCCGCCGGTTTTAATAACTGAGCAACAAATGAAGACCAGTAGTTGGACTTGTTCTTGAGGCTATTGGAGACGCATACCATTAGCAAGCATTTTATAGATAGTGGAGTTCTTATACCCATTACGATATCCAGCAATGACAACCTTGCAGAACCTATACTTAATCATAATGAATAATTACAGCATAATCAGGAGATGGTGACCCTTATGTAGCTTACAGCGCACAGTGCTACCTCCTGTCAATCCTGTAAGGGGTACCTGCTTTTACATTAAACACATCAGCTCCGATGAACTCCTGTGTGGGTAATATTGTTCCATGCATAGGTTATCCCCTGGGTTTCAGGACATTTCTATGAAATGCTACTGAAGGAAGCCATAAAGAATTGTATTAACTTTCTTCAACTATTTAACAAATTATGCTAAAAGAAGGTCTTAAAATAAGTTTATTTAATACTAATGTTCTCAGCATGTAGTCTTGGGACCTATGGTCAAAATTGTTCTGGAAAATGCTCAGCCAATTGTATCAACGAAACATGCTCACCTGTTAATGGTTCATGTGACTGTAAGCCTGGATTTCAAGGAAACACGTGTGAGCAAGGTAAAAAAAAACATTTTATGAATCTATTATTGAATAAATGCTTAATCTGTTATTTCAATATTCTTGTATAAAGCCCTACTATATTTTCGTACATACCGGTACAAGTCTATAATAAAAGAATGGCAGCTGTACGGGGTATACAAAATTTATTTTATGTTCTATGGACATACCGTTGGGTCCTTATACCTCCTATAGTTCACTGTGTGGTTGTGAAATGTCCATTGAAAAACTTTATGAATATCTCATTATAAACTTCAAGAAAACAAACTACCGCCTACCGATGCGGCAGAGAATCTTTAATACACCAGTGATCAATTGTGACAGATAAGCAGCAAAACAAAATTGCCGATACTGGTAATGTTGAAATGCATAGACTGCAATGTATGCAGCACATCTGTAATCAATCAGCCTCACTAATCTCACTGTCTTCGCTATCTTTGGAAACGTGTGTCATATTCAGTCTTCCAAAAAGCGAAGCAAAGTTGGCAGCAGTAGTTGTGGTACATGAGGGTGCTGGTTGTACGATTTCGCTTTTTACTTAAGTTGTTATTTGTGCGGGGTATACTCGTATGCGGGATATATGTATCAAAATATGGTAATCATGTCGAAAACATGTTGGTAATTAGCCATCTGGCAACATTTATAACATTAAGCATTACCTACTTAGATGTCTTCAGCTTTGCATTGTCTTAACTTAAGTCATACGTTCAAATCCTGCTCTCTTTCATTCCCTGCTGTTTTTTGGAGGAGGTTAGGGAATAATAACATTAGTCTTCTATCTAAATTTTTTTTAGTTGTAGCTACACTTTTTAGAAAAAAAAAAACCATCAAATATTGCTGTGTTCTTACGAGTGGCAGAACCAAATTTGCTAAATTAAAGACTTTGATTATATGCATGTGGTGCATTTTATTGGTCATCGTTTTTGATCAGATAGGCTTAAATCAGGGGCGGACTGGGTGTCAAAATCAGCCCTGGCTTTTCTATACAATCCCGCCAACAAATTAGGCCTATATGTCACATGATGGGCATTCAATTATACGTGTCCTCATTGTGTTAAGCTTATATAATCATGCATCGAAAATAGTTATCTTAGTGAATAACTTATTAGATTAGAACTGGCCCACCGGGCATTTGCCCAACTGCCCATATAGCCAGTCCGCCCCTGGCTTAAATTGTATATATATATATGTATATTTATATAGGCCATATTTGAAGGCCTATAGTAAAACTCTAGAATGAAACATAAACTGCATTATTTTCAAAATTGTATTTTGGCAGAATGTAATCCTGGATCTTATGGAAATCATTGTAATCAGAATTGCTCAGCCAACTGCATTAACAACTGTTCTACGGTAGATGGGTCATGCCAATGCAAACCTGGGTTTCAAGGCAGTCAATGTAATCGAGGTAAAAAATGAAACTTTAATCCTGCCTACTGACTTTAATATAGCTCCACAGAGATGTTCAAAGGAAACTTCCATAGTCTTTTACCAACTGGTGCTCATGTTTTAAGTCCTCTTAAGAAGGTGCGACACCATGTTATATATCTAGATGGCCTTGCTTTGACTTTCCTCTTTTCTGCTTCCGTGTTATGGCTGTCTGTGGCAAAATGATGATAGATAAATAAATATAAAAGTTATTTGACGATACTACAATTTTATAGTGTATATATAGATCATGTAGCGGATTAGAGTTGACCATTCTGAAATTGATCAGGACAAGCATTAATAAGATTTTATTTTACTGGATATTTTGAAATCAAGTATATAGATGCAGTTCATTTACAGTGATCTCTTAATATTGAACTTAAACTGAAAAAAAAAACAACAACAAATATATTGCTATATACAGGTACACAGACTTCACCTAATAATGTAGATGTAAGCCTAAATTTGAGTTTGTTAAGCTAATTAACTCATTTTTCTATCATATTTTGCCCCAATCAATGCAAACTTAATCATTGTCTGCATGTGGTTGATTTACATTATTTTTTTGCCATCTATATTTGTCCTCGGTAGTGGATTTTCTTTTGGTCTCAAATGTGTATCCTGCAGTCTTTGATAGTGACCTCCAGCTGTCTCGTTCTGACGCTGCCTCCAGCCAGGTGCACTCTTCTTTGTCAGTAAAAGCAAGTAGCTGCCTAAATTGGTCTTCAAAGTGTTTCTCTTGTATCGACCACATTTCAGCTTTTGAAAAAAAAGACTGCCTTTAGCATACGTTCATACCATACTTTCCCCACACTGTTGGACTATAAGAAATTCTTCTATAATAACTTTTTAATGTTCTTTTAATGTGTATGTAAAAAAAATACATTTTTTATAAATTTAATCAGAAGGTGAGTACATTTTTATTAATTTAATCAGAAGGTGAGTATGTCTCCTGCAGGTGGTCCATTTCTCTATACACATTGCCTATTTCATAATGATGAAATTTTTTTATATGCTCTATTTTGAAATAAATGGCTACTTTTTTCAAAAATATGAAAAAAAAAACATCTCAGAGTTGTTACAGCTGTTATGTAACTTTTTGTAAAAATATTTTAAAATTGTTTGCCATTTCTCCTCCCACTCCTCCCCTACAAGCATGATAAAATCACATATCATCAGTCATAGGTAGCCCAAAACTTTTAATTCTTCTAACAGCATCTGTCACAAACAGTCTTGTTTTCAAAAGAGGCCAGGCACTGCCAAACTTATCATAAATAGGAAAAAAAATGCTAGTAACTGATAGCTGCAAACTATCCATGTCTGGAAAAACTCTGATGAACCCAAACCTCTACAGCCTTGTGGCTAAACTCTAACATGGAAAACTTTGGGAATAAATTCTTGAGGAGAAATCAGGAGCTCATAACTTTTTTTGAGATTTATAATGATATTCGTTTGCATTTTCAGATCTTAAAACATCTTAAAACAATACTTCTTAAATCATGATGATCTTTCCGCAGGCTGTAATCATGGTTACTATGGAGAGAAATGCTTTTTGCAATGTTCAGTCAATTGCATTAATAAATCATGCAACAATATAAATGGATCTTGTAGCTGTATGCCTGGTTATACAGGGGACAAATGTGATCAAGGTAATAGAAACTAGAATAAAAGACTTCAGCTGTAATAGGTTATTGCTTATCTTATAAATACAGACTTTACAATGCTTTAGTTTATTGTGTGTGTACGTGCACATTTCTATATAAGTGTTTTCATCATTCTTAGCTGCGAAAATTAACAAGGGAAAAAAATTTTTTATGTAAAAGCAACACATTAATTAAAATTTTTTATAATCAATTCATTTTTAACTACAGTTTTATATGTGTACCAACATTTTGAAAAATAAAAAAATAATTAAATCGTACATCTATCTATGAAATAGAGTGCCCTGAACATACGTTTGGACAAAATTGCTCAGAAAAATGTAATCTAACTTGTTTGAACACTGTGTGCAACAACATCAATGGACGATGTAAAAGTGGATGTATACCTGGCAAAGAAGGAGACTTTTGTCAGTTTGGTAAGTATTTCTAGCATTATTTCTACACTTAACATTTAGCTCTCACTCTTAGATGTTACTCTCGCTTCTCTTTCTCTCTCTTACTCTTTAATCACCTTCCTCTCTCTTTATAACAAACCAATACCCCAATTTGATTAGAGTAACACTTTTGAGTAAAAATCACTAAACTAGAGACAGTACTTCAGGGCAGAATAATAAAAAATAAAATAGCTATATTACATGAAACACTAAACCATAATGGAAGTACTCTGTTTATGTCAGCTTATATTTCTTTCTATCTAAAACTATTCTTTTTTATTATTAGCAATGTCATTGTCACTAAGTCTAAACCTCCCCCTATTTTCCAAAACAAATAATTCATTCCTAATCATGCTGGAGGGCGCGGTGGCTGAGCGGTAAAGCGCTTGGCTTCCGTACTGGAGGTCCCGGGTTCAAATCCTGGTGAAGGCTGGGATTTTTATTTCGGGATTTTTGGGTGCTCTTGAGTCCACCCAGCTCTAATGGGTACCAGACATTAGTTGGGGAAAAGTAAAGGCGGTTGGTCGTTGTGCTGGCCACATGACACCCTCGTTAACCGTGGGCCACAGAAACAGATGACCTTTACATCATCTGCCCTATAGATCACTAGGTCTGAAAGGGAAACTTTACTTTTTTTTTTTTAATCATGCAATAACAATATGAATAAGAAATGTTTTATAATTTTATTTCTACAATTCAGATTGTCAGTCTGGAAAGTTTGGCAAGAACTGTAATGAGGATTGCTCTGATACGTGCGGTGGAAATGGTTTATGTCATCAAGTATTTGGAAACTGCTCAGAGGGATGTCAAGATGGATTTAAAGGAGATATGTGCTCTGAAGGTAAAAATAAAGTTTCCATTTCAAACCTCACTATCTATGGCAGATGATAAATTCATCAGTTTCTATGGCCATCAGTTAATAAGCAGTGTGTCATGAAGCCAGCACACATACGATGAAAATCCCCAAATTCAAAATCCTAGTGCTCACCAAGATTTGAACCCAGGACTCCAGGTTTGGAAGCTGAGCAATTAACCACTCAGCTACCATGCCCCCATTTAAATATTTATATATATTGAAGTAAAACATCAACCAGTTACTTAGGAGACCACTTTTAAAGATATACTTACTTAATAGAGCATAACTTTGTAGAGAGTTTAAGGCTCTTAAAAGCTGGACATTTTTATTTTTTCAATATGTATAGGAAGATTTAAGTATGAACAGAATAATGTTTGTAGCATTTGTAAAATATTTCAGCTTAAAAAAATTTCTTTATTTTTAGCAATATCTGCTGATGAAGATCAGTCCAATGATGCTGCTGTTGCTATTCCTATTGTGCTTGTAATGCTTATAATAGTGGGTATTTTACTTGGTGTCATTTTTTGGAGGTAAGGCCTTGCAGAAATATACAAATAGTTTGCTAACAAAGTTTTCTAGATGTTGTTCTGATACACACAAAGTTGGCCTGCTGTTGGAACAATACAATAATTTTTTTTATTTCTTTCTCTTTGATTTTAGAAAAAGGAAAGCAAAAAAAGCAGGTAATGCACAGGAAGGAAATCTTCAGAGATTGACTAATGTGGCAGCTGAAGATAATCAATGTAAGAGTTATTTTTTTTTTTACTTTAACTCTTTCTCTCCTAATTGACGATACCACTAAGGTGTTGTGTAAAAAGAGCATGCAAATATAACATTTTCTGATGCAAACAAAAAAGTTATTAAAGTTAAATCATAACAGGATAGTGAAATAGAAATGAGCAAAAGAATAATAGCCTACTATCAGGAAAAGAAAAATAATTACTGGGAGAAAGAGTTAAACTAAATAAACTTATTTTATAGGGGCATGGTTGCTGAATGATTAAATGCTTGGTCTCTGAACAGAGTGTTTTTGGTTAGAATCTCTGTGAAGATTGGAATTTAGATTTTTAATATATCTAGCACACTTCTGAGTCCACCTGATATTACTTTGGGAATGATTGGTTGTTGTTCTGCACACATGACATCCTAGTTGACCATCTGCCATTGAAACAGATGCCCCTTACATCACCCACCCTATAGATTATTAGGTTTCAACAGGGTACAAAACTTAATTTCCTTTTTAACTTGTTTTAAGTAAAATTTATGGAGACCACTTTGTATTTTTGGGCTGATTGCTTCAAACTTTAGAATTGTATTAATGTAGTTCCTAAATCTAGTTTTAAATCAGTTAACACATTTGATAAATTTTAATGTTTAACTTTATATTAAAACATAATACAAAACATTTTATTAAAATTAAATTTGTGGAACTGAAATGTAACAAGCTAATGTTCTACTTAATTTGATTTTTTTTTCAGTAGCCAGAGCAGAAGTTGAGACTGACTCTAAAGTAAACAATGGTGTGGAGTACTACAACACAGCACTAGAAATAACTGACACACGAGTGCCGGTGGACAAGCTTCACAACTATTTGAGAACTCACAATAAAGCTTTTTTTGAAGAACAATTTCTGGTAATCAGATAGCAAAAGTTATTCTTCAGGCAAATATTTTATATCCTTTAAAAATCTAATTTTCTGTATTTTTTTCTTTATGATCTTCTTCAAAACTAGCATTGGGAAGGTTAAATAGACTTTTAAATGGTGGCTTAGTAATAAAACACTTGGCTTCTGAACCAAGGGGTCTTGGGTTGAAATTGCAGTGAAGACTGGGGCTTTGATTTTTAAGACACCATTGAGGTCACACCATTCTGGGTACCTAACATTACTTGGGGACAGTAAAAGAGTTTGTCCTGCTAACCAGTGACAACCGTGTTTACAATTAAGAAAAAAAAAAAAAAAGTGGACTTTATCATCTGTCCTATAGATTGCAAGTGGGACCTTACTACTTTAAATGAACATTTCAGGTGTTTTCAGTTCAGTGAGGTAAACTCAAAAAAATAGTTTGTATTTAAAATTTAATTCAATTTATCTATTTCAAAAAAAATATTTTCTGTATATCTTAGAAGTTTTAATGTATTTGTACAACACTGCCTTATTTTTCCCTGTCTGTATGTTTCAAAATTTCCATATTCAAACAATTTTTGTTTCTCCTCTCAGAAAAGCTACAATTTTATACTTGTTTTTATTTTTTTTTTATATTAACATGTACATTTGTTATAACTGGCAATAGAAATATCAACATGAATTTTTAAATAATTTCATTTGCACTGTTTAACCTACAGTAGGCCTAAATCTACATATACAAAAACGCTACCTAAGAAGATAGACATATTTCCTGTTGTGAAAAGTATGACAATTATTATTTTCATTATGATTATATTTTTGCTTTCCTCAGAAAATTCACACTTCCACAAACTCACCAACTCATGTTGGCTCTCCGGCAAAAAACAAAATTAAAAAATAGATATAAAAATATATTGCCATGTAAGTACTATAACATTGAAGGAAGACTGATTCGTTGTGAGACATTGAAGTAAAAAGAAACAGACTAAAAACAAGCTTTGAATTTTTTTCTATTTCAATAATAAATAGAACTTTGTCTGAATTCTAGATGACCACTGCAGAGTTCATCTTAGCATCAATACAGAGAAGAAGCACGGGGATTACATAAATGCTTCCTTTGTCAAGGTTTGTGTACAAATTTGTTGATATTACTCAGAAGTACATGACAAAAATGGCATTAAATTATATGAACTATTAAATATCTAAAATTCTTTTCTTAGTAAATCTCTTTTAGACAAGAATAGATGTTTAAAAAGAAAGACAGTCATATATTGTTTGTAAATATTTGTTTTTTTAAATATATTTTACAGAGTTACAAAAAGAATGAAAAGTTTATTGCTTCCCAAGGTAGGCATCTATTAGAGCATCAGTCTTTAATAAGACTTTTAAACTTATAATCGCATTAGCAGTGTCTTTAACTCTTAATATTAAGAATGAGTACAAAGTTTCACAAGAGTATGCTAAAACAGTTAAAACAGTTGTATAATGCAGGCAAAGACATAATCTTTGGGGTCTATTTAAGTTTTCTTATAAATCTTCTGTGCCTGTCTTCTACTAGGGTTTTTCATTGGCCTGAAATGTGTTTCCCAACACCTTTGTGAGAGCTCTCCGCGTCTTTTTACTATTGGCTAGTTGCATTGAATTATTTACACAGGTTATTTTCTAAAAACGTCTTTAGATTTTCACTTGGATAACCCAGATTGGCGCTGGTAACCTATTTAAATTTTATCTTCTGTACCTGTCTTTGGCAAGGGATTTTCTTTAGGCTTGAAATGTATGTCTAGTAACCTTCATGAGAGTTCTTCATCTTATTCTTTCAGAGACAAACTGCTGTCAGCTACTTTTCTTTATGCCAGTAAGTCAAAAAGTGGCTCCTGAGTTGATCTTCACTTTCAGGGGCACCTCTGTTACACCATTCTCATTTAAGATCACCTTTGTAGTGCTTCTATACTGGCATCCTCGAATGCTTCCATCAAACAAGCCTTTGTTCCATCATGGGCATGTGCTGGCAAGAAAACCTTGTCTAGTCTAGTCTTATGTATTCCTTCTAAATACCAAATAGTGGCTATATTAAGAATCATTTTAATAGTTGGATTAATTAAACAATAGAAAAAAATGCCAATACTATTATAATATTGTTTTTCTTCTGATTGTAAAAATTACTGGTGTAGAGTTGTTTTTTGTCTGTTGGGAGCTGCTTGCATTTATTTATCCACACTTGAGATTGTCTTTGACCAAATTTATAGTTATCTTTATTTCTTAATACTGATGCATCAATTAATATTATGTTGTCTAGAACTATTCCAATTAGTGATGTGTTTATTGTGCGGTATTGTGCTAAATGTTATGCTGAAGGCTTACTCTGTTAGGAAATAATGGCATCTAAGACACTATCTGAAAATGTTATAGAATTGTATTAATTGCTGATACACCTGTTTATCTTCTTGTCTTATATACAGATGTTACTAAAAAAAAGATCATTACGCCCTACTTATGTTCCTAGGTCAATCTAGTTTGCTAAGATCAATTGATATGTTTTAATTATCTTTCTAATCATCATTTTAAAAAATGTTAACACATATATGGCTGAGTGATAAAGCACTTGGGCTTCCAAAACAGAGTTTGAATCCTGCTGAAGACTGAGATTTTTTAATTTTGGTATTGGTAAGGCCCTATCTGAGTCTACCCAGCTGTAATGGGTACCTGAGGTTAGTTGGGGAAAAGTAAAGGTGGTTAGTCATTATGATGGCCACATGACACCCTTGTTAACAGTAGACCAAAGAAACAGATCACCTTTACATCATCTGACTCTTAGATTACAAATTGGAAATGTGAATCTTTTCTCATAATATATATACATATATAAATTTTAAAGATATATATTATTGAAGGTATACATGTAATTACATAAATTATATGTATCACACTGAATATATTTGTTTTAAATGTAGATATTTATAAACACAGAAGTAAAAGCTGTTTATTAAAAATATTTTCTTGAAACCAAAGGACCAAATAAAGTTATTTTAGAAGACTTTGTGCGCATGCTGTGGGAACAAAAAGTGGATAAAGTGGTCATGCTGACCAACTTAGTGGAAGAAGCAAAGGTGAGCGCACCATTTCTACATTTCTTATTTGTTTTTTTTTGTCTTATTCTAATAAGTTTGATATCAAACTTTCAATTTCAACCAAAAGTTGTAAAAGTAAACAAAAATTTGTCTAGTACAGAATTAATTATAGTTTAAATTGCACAACAAAGACTAATGGTCAGATTTAAAAATGAAATTTAAATTATAATGTATATTATTGTCAAAAACTTAAATTTGCCTTGTAAGGAATGCTGTTTTTGGTTAATCAGATGATTTAATAGCTGATATTGCTTAATTGTGAGGACTTAATAATTCCTACTTTAATGATTTTGTGATAAATGTTTATTAATGACATATCAGCTCAGATTTTATCTACTTAATAAATAATATGCGATAATCACATAATTGCAAGCCTAGATTTGATATCCTATAGCTTCTTTTGAGATCCATATAGATTTTTCTTTGGTGGTGGTAGCTGTGTTGTTGCTGAATCAGGCCAGAGACTAATGTAAGAAATGTAAACTCAGGTTTAATCCAGTAAAATAGGGAAACAGCCCAGTGTCAACATCACTGCAATAAACAAACTCCAAAGCTGCCTATAAGAAGATAATGTCCTTTTACCTTTGTTTCTAGCATTATATCTTTCTTTTTTTCCATCATATTTTTTCAAATCATGATAAACAAACTGGACAGTTTTAACTTCCTCCACCACAAAGAGCATTCTACAATCTTCCAACTAAGAACACAAAACACACCTCTGTTGAATTTCCTTTTTAACAAAAAAAAAAAATTCCACACACCTACCTCTATGTGGACACTGCCCTAACCCTTTTGAAACTGTAAACCACATCCTCTTTAAATACCCCTTCCTAATACCACTTAGGCAGACCCTACTTCTACTTTAGCCCAACATAACCAATACCCAGTATGGCAGTGCTGAACAACTAAAGAGAACAGCACACTATTTTTCTCGACACATTCTGCAAAAGAGCTCACAGTTCATCAGCAAAAAGCTGACTAGAAGAAGAAGAAGTCAAATCACTTGTAATTTTCCCCATATCTAATGAACATTTATGCACCAACCCTCTCAACTAATCTATAACACTGGCCAAAAACTTTCAAAAGGTTTTGTGTACCATGCATTTACCTATGCATATTTATTAGTAATTTCAGGAAGATATTTGGGGCAATTAAATTTGAAATAAAACATAGTATTCATCTTGAATAAACCATCACATTCCTGGCAATATCAAAATCTTAGCACATGTGTATTTTGTGTTTTGAAATATAAAAAGCACAGAGATTATCAGCTGTTTCAAAACAATATTTCAGCAAAAATGTGAACAATACTGGCCTAAAGAAGGTGATGAAGAAATTGGACAATTTAGATTACGGCTGATAAATACAGAAGTTTTTGCAGATTGTGTAATTAGGAAGCTTGAAATTTCAGTGGTAAGTCATAATTTTGTTTCCTAAACTTAATTGTTGTTTTTTTATCTTTAATTGTGGATTGTGATGCCCATTAAAAATAAACCAATAAATTTGGTAAAATATTTTTTTTTAAATAGCTGTAATAAATTAAAGACATTGCCTAAAAAAAAGAGAACATATTAATGACATCTATTTTACATAAAAGTAAATTTGATAAATCCTTGAGGATAACTGATATCAAGCTTTTGCATATTTAATCTCCTCTGTGTTATAGACTTTATTTACTCTAGTAATATAAAGTAAAGTATCCCTTTTAGACCTTTCCATCTATAGAGGATTTAAAGGTCATCAGTTTCTGTGGCCTATGGTTAAAGAGAGTGTCATGTGGCCAGCACAATGTCCAATGGCCTTTACTTTTCTCTAACTTATTTCAGGAACCCATTAGAGCCCTAAAAATTTTGAAATTAAAAATTCCAGTTGTCACGAGGATTTGAACCCAGGACCCCTGCTTTGGAAGCCAAGCGCTTTACAACTCGCCCCCATGCCTCCCACTGTAGTAATAGGCTATAATTTAGAATTATTTTTAAATCCTTCTTTTCAATATTTATAAACTATGCAATAATACTAGTGATTATATTATTAACACTGTTGTAATATTTTAATATATATATATATAGATATATAGGGCCTATATATACATATATGCTATAGTTTTAACATTAGCTCTTGAAATAGACACATTAAAATTTATCAAATAACATTACATTTTCTGACACAACCACCCATGCATATAAACTATACAAATTATCATTAATTAATAAGTATACTTAATTGAAATCTTTTAATTTGAAATGTATTCATAAACAGACATTTCTTACTCAATCTGTTAGCATATGTCTTTTCACTGAAAGAAACACCAAAAATACTTTCGAAATGTCATAGACAGGGGAAGCCACTCATAACGTGACTCAATATCACTTTACTTCATGGCCTGACAAAGGTGTACCAGCAACGGCTTGGAGTTTGGTGGATTTTGAGCAAAGAGTGTCGTTTCACTTGACACAAAGACCTGTTGTTGTACACTGCAGGTAACTATTTCACCTTCAATCAGTTTTAAAAATAAATCAATGTTTCTTATTTTTTACTTTTATAACCTAGCATTCAGTCTGAGGCTCAGAAATACAAAATTTGGATTTCAACTTTTATGCTTAATAAACAGCAGAATTTCAAAGGTAATATCTTGTTATTTTCAAATAATTTCACAGTGTTGGCACCTCAGCTGTAGTTTCCAAATTTCAAATAAATAGAAAAGTAAAGTTCCTCTTTCAGACCTTGCAATCTATAGGACAGATGATGTTAAGGTCATTTGTTTCTTTGGTCAACAGTTAAAAAGCATGGTGTCATGGGTGGCCAGCACAATGACCAACCCCCTTTACTTTCCCAAACTTAAGTCAGGTGCCCATTAGAGTTGGGTGGACTCAGGGGTACCCTAGAAATGCTGAATTTCAAAATCCCAGTCTTCACCAAGATTCTAACCCAGGACCCCATTCTTGAAAGCGAAGCACTTAACCACTCAGCCCTCTCACATAATAGCTTCAATTTATTGACTATGGTTTGCTTTTTCTTGCTGCATTTCCCCTTTTCGGTGTTGAGCTTTTATGTATGTAGTCATTTTTTTTTACTAGTTTCACTTAAATCATATTTTCTAAGTGGTGAAAGATGGTTGTACAAAAAATATGTAAGAACTATTGCTTTCATTTAAACTTTATTGTAATTAGTGCAGGTGTGGGCAGAACTGGAACATTCATTGCATTACATAATGTCATGTGTCAAGCTGAGGATACAGGATACATAGACTTCTTCCAGACTCTGAGCAACCTACGAAGTGACAGGATGTTTATGATACAAACTGCAGTAAGTTAATATATATGTTTTGTTATTGTTCTTAAGTTTTGGATGTTCCTTTAAAAATAAAGATTATCACACCCTGTTCCAGACCTCTTGCAGGATAGCAGGGGAAGTAAGTAGGCATGGTTCAAACTCAGTATCATTGAGATGACATTCGACCAGGCAGCCATCATTGACATTTAATATATACATAAAATTTCGTCTTATATTTATATTACATATAATTTATTATCTTGATTAAGATCAAGAACTAGCACAAAATATTTAATATGATGGCATCTAAGTAAAAAATTTGGTTAAGACCAGAGACATTACTTGCATCAATAATAGAACTTAACTTTTAATATATACATCAACAATGTACAAAAGGATAATTGTGTAGCATTTTAGTTTTAGATTGTATTCTAATAGAAAAAAAAATCATTTACTTCATATTTTATTAAACTACTTAAACCATAAGTTTTTGTTTTTTGTTTATTTTATATCTAGTTTTAATTTAGAAAATTAAAAGAATGTCTTCAAAGTTTTCCTCATCACTTAACCATGAAAAGCATTGCAGTGTTAGGGTTCATATGTTTATCACTTAGTCTTGTTTGACATTGCAGTGTTAGGGTTGATATATTTATTA
>JADKLZ010032686.1:0-28854 GCA_021533235.1 Biomphalaria straminea | reverse complement strand
GCTCATCTAACTCTCAGCTCATCTAACTCTCAGCTCATCTAACTCTCAGCTCGAGTAAGGATATTGTACTCGAACCTCATTGATAAGAAGCCAAGCGGATTTGGCCATTCAGCTACTCGTTCCTGTGGACTCAGAGAGCATGCCTATTTCCTGCATGTGATCGTATTAGATGTACCTTAGACTCATTACACGGCAGAGAATTGTTATCTAGAAATACAAATGAGTTATAAAAAAAAAACAATATAAAATTTGATTTTTTGTTGCTTTTAGCAAATATGATTCCAAAAAGAAACACTGATGGATGCCTACCAATTAGTGGACCTAGTTTTACGCAAACATGGAACTATTCGTACGTCTTTACGTGGATGAGAATAGAACTTAAGGAACCAGGTAACGCTGTTGTTGATAATTTTATAAAAGTGGTTAAAATATTTATTGTCAGAAGTACTTTAAACTACTTAAACTACCCAAACGGTAATACACTAAGTGTATTGTGTACAAAGACTTTTAAAATACTTACTAAAACTCTCATAAGTGAGGTTATGTGGTTGCTGCCTTCTACTAGATCTAGATAAAAATACCAAGTTAATGTTAAGCTGCTACTTTAGGATTACAAGCTATTATTTGTTTCAAACCATGCCTTTATTCTTGTCCAGTTTTGCCCTTTCAGGGCCTCAGAAGAAGTGATAGTTACGATTTTCGCAATGGGGAGGGGGGTAATTATTATTATATTATTATAGCTTTTATATAGCGCTACTTTCATGCTTATAGCATGCTCAGAGCGCTTTGGTCCAATCTCATTTGTGGACCGGTGGGGGGAAGGGAGTATCTAGGAATTGGTTTCCCGTGCTGCCTTTGGGCGCTCAGTAAACACAACTCTGCCCGAGTCGGGTGTCGAACCTCGAGCCCCCTTCTAGGTAGCCAAGCAAGCCAAGCTCAAGCCGCACTTAGCCTCTCGACCACGCTTCTTACCTCTTACAGTTCTTACCTCGAGGACCAGGGGGGGGGGGGGGCTGGTAAAGTTGGCAGTACTAAAAAGCTCATATGGAGAAGTACGCTGAAGAGTAGAGAAAATTTTAGGCTTAATTATAAGCCGATCTAGAAGACTTGTTGGCCATAATCGATCGCTTTGGTTTGTTACAGATAGACTGTAATGTGTTTAAATGGATTTCATGTATCCGGCTTAAAAAGATTAATTGTAGGCCTATTTCTGGAATAATATTGAATAGTACAGCCAAACGCATAATCGCAATTATTAAACCTATTTGTATTATTTTTAATTTACAAACATCTTTAAGTAAATAGTTGTCGGAAGTTTTTGAAAGGAAATTTAAGTTAAGGCCATATAGTTGTTCCTTCAACAATTATTAAGATAAACTAAGATTTTTTCTTTAAATAAAAACGATAAGATTATTTCTTCAAATAAATAAACTATTTTTTCTAATGCCTTAAACATTTTTGACAACTCTGCCTTCGTGAATAATTATCGTGCCACATTTATGCAGGCTAACAAAAAACTTAGATCAACATGTTTCATCCCCTAAAGCTATTTACATTCATCTCAATCTAGAAGAAAGCAGTCATTATTTCAGAAAATTATTTGAAACAAAATATGAATACACTTTTTATGGAGTGTGTGGTGTGTGTTTCTATGGTGACGGTGGGAAGAGGCTAGCGATTGGTTGTGAATGATGCAAGATAGGTGGCGTTGTCGTCACTTGGTCTTAGTTAGGATAGACGACTCAAGAACGTTATACTGAAAGTTTTGTTATTGTAGAAAGTTCGATTTTGTTAAGAAATATTAGTACATTTGTTTTATTTTATATCAAGATGATTTGTCTATATTATAAATAAATTTAGATTTAGTATCGTTCACAAGGAAGATACTACTAAGATACACTAAAATGGTATATTTTTTTAAAATAATTTTAATTCGTCTAACTCGAACTTGAAACAAAAAATAGAGGTAAAATACAATTCAGAAATAGAATACTATAATATTAGGAATAATCAATAAAGCTAACCAACTATGTATCTAACTATCGACATCTAGTTGAATCCAGTTCTCAATCTCTAGAATCTCCCCAACACTCCTACGTTATCTTAACCTTCACCTTTCTTTTCCCGCCTTTTTATCACCTCACCAAACTCACGCACCTTGCATCCAAGATCATCTGATCATGTGACGTCACATTCTTGCGACTAGCCTTGACCTTGTGTCCAGCCTATACATTTAAGCGTGACAATTTGACTTGGTTCCATCGGTTCTTGAACTGATATTAGCGTGCATAAATTACTTGCAAATTACAAGCTTAAGAATTTTGTTTATCTAGGCCAACCAAGAGACGTGAACGTTACATTCAAGAACAAAACAGATGTCATGAAATGTAAGGCTCCCATATTTACTGTTATCAACAGCAGGACGTTTGATCTACACTGCACTGACCTTGACCTGCTCATAGACAGTCTAGAAATAAATGTATTAAATCAAAAACAGTTGTGCACTGTCAAAGTTAGTGGAGGTAGGTTTAAGTTCAATTTTCATAACAACACGTTATGTAAGTTTTCATTAAATATAAATCATTGGTGTATGTTTAGTTTCACGATCAGAAGCACTTAATATAAAAGTAGAAAATGTAAGATTTCTACTTGGGAACATAATATTAATATGCTTCCCCTCACCTCCATAAGCTGTACGTGAGGTTTTCACAGGATGACATTAGTCAGTTTTCTCTTTTTTTTTTGTTGTTGACGATACTACAGATTAAATAAACAATGTTCGTTTCCACGTAAAATAGCATAGTGGAACCCACAGGGAACAAGACATAGAGAAAGACCAAAAAAGAACATGGCGACGCAGTTTACTAGAGGAAGCCGACAGAACTGGAAAGAGCTGGGAAACCATAAAAAAAACTAGCAAGAGATCGTGGAGAGTGGCGTGTTTTTACTGAGACACTATGTTCCATGAGGAACGCAAAGGAAAGATGATGATGATAATGAAACTTGTGTTTTCATTGTTTCGTTTTACGAGTTTTTTTTTTAATGATGGTCTCAACTAATTCACAGGGTTTTATTATTGAATTAATATTCTTTTAGCGCATTATTGAATTATGGACGGATACCCATCCATTTACTTAGAATTTAAAATCGAATCTATTTATATAAAAGATCTAATAGTTATTATTTTGTACTAGTTAAATGAAGCTTTTTTATTTTAATTTCTTTTCCGAAGGACGAAACATCGCACTCAACCAAACAACTAATCAGACGGGTTCTTTTGGCTTTGGTACATCAGAGAAGGCTGTTGATGGCAATAGGAATAGGACGTGGAAAGGGGAAAGCTGTACACATACTGACGTTGCATATCCTACAATAGCTAATTGGAGAGTTAACTTTGTTCAATCATTTTATCTCAACAGATATGTTCTTTATAACAGAGATGGTAGGAATATATTTAGCCCTATATTAACACAGTCATTAAAAATGTGTACACAAGCATGCTTTGATCGCGATTGCAAAAGAATGTATTTTTCCTGCTTAATCATTTTTTACCAAGTGGTCATTGAAAAGCTATGACGCAATGTGTTAACGTCTTGGATGCGATGCAGAATAGCAAAGGCAACACAGCAACTCAGACAATAGTATTAAGGTAAGCCTTAATAAGGCTTGTTCTCGAGTCCGAGGATTTATGAAGAATGCAGTAATTCCCGTAACTACGCAGCCCGGCTGTTACCTACATAATTTGCCACTTCCAGCGCTGACATAACTATTGTAAACTGGTGATATATTGTTTAATTTCGGACATTTACGTTTGAAGCTTAATTAGTATAAAAATAATTTGTAACTTCCCACAGGTTGACACGTAAAATGTCACTGTTCAGGCCTACTTTAACCATTGATCTCAACTCTCAACCTAAGTAAGTTAACTTTCACAAGAGCCTAGGTCGACCTTCCATAAGTGCTTCAATATTAGTGAAGATTGGTTCATTATATATGAAGGTTATAAACAATCTAAATGGTCATGAACAATATACAAATTCTTCTTGCATTTTCCTGGATCCGTTAACTTGTTTGTCTTGTGTGTTATTGTAGCCTAACTGAAATAGGTACCAAATAAAAAATAAAGCCCAACATATTTCTTTCCTCATACATGTCTCCTATTATTAAAATATATGTTTAGCGACATTATCTGGATATTATAAAGGAACAGTCTAAGACCCTCTACTCTTTTCCAATTTACACAAATGACCAACCAAATTGCATCAGATCAGGAACAAAAAATAAAAAAAGATTATTTGCAGACGATTGCATAATACATAGAAGAATAAAAACAATACAAGATATAAAAATTTTACAAAATAATTAGATGAATTACAGAAATGGCAATCATATTGGAGCCTTTAGATCTAGACTGAAGCCGTATGTCTTACTAAACACGTTTAAACTTTAAATTACTAGATCTATATGATCATGTTTACTACCTTTAGTCAAATTTAGTGCCAGCGGTAGTATGCTGTTCAAGCCCTATTTGCTTCTTAATGTGATACTACTTAAACGTAATAAATAAATCTGCACCCCTAAACTGTCAGAAGATAAGATGTTGCCTTAATAATTTATTGATGTAAATTTTGTTCAAATTATTAATACGTTTAAACTATATGTAGATCTACGTCTGGCCCTAATTAATTCTTATTTAGATTCTTGTCACATGTACAATGAGGATATAAAAAAATTGCGCTTTATAAAAGTAGTATGTATTGTTTTTTTTTCTTTTTTAAAACTTACAAATAAAGCGAAGTTCGTATCAAAATTCTTTTTTTTTAAAGAACATTTGAATCAGTATTTCATTCAATGAGTCAGTTAATAAAATATTTTAAAATGAGCCATTGATACCTACTTTTTTTTCAATTTGACCGTAGGTGTATTTTTTTTTGTACCAATGTGCGAATCTATAAATGAAGCTTCAGCTATTAATAAAGAAGTCTGTGACCTTTTAAAAAACACAGACACTTCAGAACAGAAAAATCAAAAGTAAATAGCATTAATACATAAAACTCTGAACAATAATTTACATAAAGAAAAACAAAACCTAATGAAATAATGAAAAAGACAAATTTATTATTCAATATGCTAGAACACATTCGTACAACTGCTTCTTGTTCCCTGTTGCCCTTACAGAATGGAATGGGTTGTCTGAATCAGCCAGGAAAACCAACGACTTAACAGACACAATAAATCTTTTTAAAAGTTATTCTTACTGTCACAGATGCTATTATAGATTTAATTACATTTAAAAGCTTGTGTGTAAATTGGTATTAGAAAACCCTAACAGAGCCTCAAGAATTACACAAAAGGTCTAGTCCCTTAACAGAGCCGCAAGTTTACTCAATGACGCCACAATGATTGTCGCAAGTCTATTGGTTGATTTGAAAATAAATATTCTTTTAGGTCAGCTGAAATAGGACGCGCAAAAGGACAGTCTGAGTTTTGCTTTGGAAGCGAGAGGTTCATGTCTCTAGGGTGTTCTATAATAGTATTGAAGAAAGAGCCTTAGTATTGTATTTTCATTTTTAATATGTACCTTGTACATAAGCTGTACTTAAGTTGTATTTGAATAAAAGTTTCTAGTGTTTTATTTCTATGAGGAAGTTATTCAATTTAATTCCTAGATCGTCTGTGTTCATAATTATATTTAATTCAAGAAAATCCCCGGCACCACACTCATCATTCAACATAGAAGAATACAAGTTGTGACATCTAGAACTAATGAGTGTGACACTTACAATACATATTAAATGAAATATTATTATAATTAACCACATTTTCTTCTTTTTAAATTATCATTTTCAGAAAATAAAGATCGTCTAGCTAATTTCACACTTAACAGTTACTCTCCAAAAGGCGCTAAGATTTTTGAGTACAAAAACCCAGGTGGAGAAATTAAGGATATTTACACTATACCCAGCACTTTAACAAATCTGATTTCATTTGTAACTATCTCCAAAACTCCGGCTTCGAAAGAAAATATTTTAACTTTGTGTGAAGTAGAGATTTTTGGAGGTAAGTATAAAATATTTAGCAAAGTTTAGAAAAGTTTAATGACAAAATACATTTTTAAAATTTATCACACGAATGCTATTCTTTGTAGACAATGATTGCCAGGATAAACAAAAGTATGGTTTAGAGTGTAATGAAACATGCAACTGTTTCAACCCATCAGAGAACTGTCTGGTCAGTACAGGAGGTTGTCCATCAGGCTGTGCTGTTGGCCATACCGGTGAAGGCTGTGGAAGAAGTAAGTTAACATTTACTTTATTAATCAGGCTGGAATTAATTGTACTAAATTTTCTACATTATTCAGTGAAATGATATCAGCTGGGTTAGAGTTAAAACGTTTTGATTTCATTCTATTTTTATTTGATTCCTCGAATGTTATTATCTCTCATGTAACAATAGTGAGAGTGTGTAGAAAAAGTCACAAAAAGAAAAGCTGATTTGACAACTTGAAAGGGTTCTGAAATTTTATAATAAATGAGGATGATGCACGCATCGTTCAAATATCTTTTAAATTACCGACGTTACTTCAAAAGAGAATATGATTACTTCATACACCTGTCCTTGTGTCAATCTAGTGACTTAAACTGAGACGCATTGTCAAAATAAGCCTCAAAACTAACCAGCGACGTTGCATATCCATTCAATACTTTTATTAATATCAGGGAAATATTTTAGGCTTCATGTGAGAAATAATACGGTTTTGTGGTTAATAAATTTTAAATATAATGTTTAAAAATATGATTTAAAACAGTACGACTCCATTAAAGAAAAACCTTAATGGAAATTGAAAGAAAAATATTGAAAATCCCAAAATATTGTGCCTAGGATAAAAATCGTTCTCAGTTTCAGTTCTAGTTTAGCATAGGACTTTGAAGATCAGTTTACTGGTTGGAATGACGTTTTTAAGAGCAGCTGCTTTAAAATTATTCGTCCTTTTTGTTTCGACTGGATACACATATAAATCTTCAAAGACAATCTCTTCAAAATCAAAATTCACCTCTTCCTTATTCTGTTTGTTTGTTGGGGCACCGCAGAAGATCTGTCGGTCATCTTCCTCCTTTCCGTCGGCTTGAACTACTTTCCGTGACAGGTCCCTCTATTCTTCTATTTTTGCTTTGCCTGTTTGCCTCATCTTCTTTTCCTGGTACGTTCATATACCTAGGTTTTTGAGACTGTGCAGCATTTCTGTAGGAAGATGTTAAGGCTTTTTTACTAAATAAAAGATGCATGCATATGAAAGTAGTATTAAAATCCAGGATCTAAAGGGTTAAAATTACATAGCAAATTGTGAAACTGTACTTGTAGTTAAATATAAATATATTACGATAGAAATAACTGGGTAATCATATAGAATTCTGCACTTCTCATTAATTTTCAGACTCGACGACAGTTGTTATTATTAACTGAACAATTTAGCAACTACCATCTAAGTATGATTTAAGTGATTATAATCAAATAAAGGTAGTTACTCTGTTGACATTTTTATTAATTTAGGCTGTGACTCTGGAACCTATGGCAAAGATTGTTCCTTTTCGTGTAACCCTAACTGTTTGAATGGTACTTGTGACTCTAAAACAGGACATTGTATAGACGGTTGTATTGATGGATACACCGCTGCTTTTTGTAATGAATGTAAGTAACATGTATCTAGGCTCTGAAGATATACAGCATGGCTTTCTAACATTTCTTTAGTTAAAGTATGTTACACAAGTTTGATTTCAAGAAAATATTAAGAAAAAATGAATCATTTAAAAATTCACCAATTAGTTGATTAACTACTGGTAAATAAATATTTTGTTTGGTGTCTTGAACATCGGAAAGAAATTGAACTTGACTTTTAAGGTGGTTTACGTTGATTTAGCCCATTTTATACTTTGTAGAGAGAACTGTTGAAACTAACAATTGATACCTATAAAGCCTTCTGTTTTCATAAGCACTCCCTGGCACAGTGGTTAGTGTATTGGCAGGTGGAGGTTTTATCCCTAAGGTCTCAATTAAGCTTGATCACTCTTTTTTTAAATTAAAAAACGGGAAGCACATTGGCATCACTTTGAAACTAAAAAATATAACATTTTAGATGCCACAAACATGTGTTGTCAGGAGTCTATGAACAAGAAGCAGAATTTCGTTTAGGGTTATATTTATAGTTCGTATTCCAATAATAGAAAAAAAATTGAAAGCTTCGTAAATAAATTTATTTAAGCGTCCACACAACAAGTCATATCCAATAAAAAGGCTAACAAAAATTAGTATGAAGATACTGACACTACTGCATCTGGCATGGTAACTTTAAACTTTCTTCTGACAATGTTGTTGGGACTATTTCTGTGTGTGCGTGAGTGTGCCAAAACATTAAATAACATTACAACGAAAATGTATTCTCAATGGATTTACGCATAGGCGCCCGCAGGATTTTTCGCAGATTGAGGGGGTGCAAGATTCCACGGTGCCACCCATGGCTCAAAGTCGCAGCTTCAACTTTGTAAGTACGGAGAATATTAAATTCGCATTCAACTCCATCCAACCACATCGCTTATACAAAAACTATCTTACTTGAACGCCAGCAAACACATACAAGTAAGATAAGTATGGGTTATAAATTTTGTTATCCAATGCCGACAATATGTACAAGCGAACGGGCATGTGTCAGGCACGAGAGAGCTTAGCGCTTGAGCACCGCAGGGTGCGTTCTGTCACAAGAATTGTATACCATCTACACAATTGACTTTCGTAGCCAATTAGCGGACGACTCAGCAATCATCTTCTTATGCAGGTGCTGATAATCTGTACCATTCAACAATTAACACCCTTTACCAATGGTGAATAGATAACTTTCTAATTTCAAACGTTCAGAAAACTAAAGAAATGATTATAATTTTAAGAAACATAAAGACCATCTTGCAGAAATTAAGATAAACAACTAAACCGAAGACCAAGTGAAACCATCAAAAACAAACTGAAATGAAGTGAACGCTGTCAAAACCTTTACACCAAAATTCACGAAGAACTCTTCCATCTTAGAAAGCTAAGAAAATTTTAAAACAATAATTAGGTTTTCTATACAGCAACAACCAACAGTCTAATTAACTAGGCCATCAGCTGCTGGTATGGTAATACTTCACTGGCACAAAGACAAAGACTAGCATCGTATATCGCTCGAACACAGCTACTATCTCTTGAAGAACTTTTTCTTGAAAGACCACTGTTACATTAGATCTGAAGGAAGTGGTCATCTCCTTTCCATTAGTATTAAAACCTAAAGATTTAAAGACTCCTTTATCCTACTAGAGTCTATAGAGTGTTACGAGGTCATCTGTCGTCATCAAGGAGTACATAGAAGTCTAATTCATAAAGCGCTGCTTGTGTGTATGTGTTTTCGTGTGTGAATGTTGTTCGTATTTGCCTAACCCTATATTGTTATTGTTGCAGTAGTTACGTTGAGTTGGTCACTTATAGTTAATCTGAATTTCCATTAGATTGGACCAATACAAAATTATCCAGTTTGGGGTCAGCGGCGACATCCGCTCTGCTAGGGCTGAGTGCTGCATACTGCCTAAGGCAGAAATGAAGCAACAAAACAACGAACTGGAATTTTGGTCTTACACATTTAATTCATGTATCGTACGACGCCATCTTGGGGCGAACTACCTGTTTACAACAAGGGAAACATAACTAGCAACGACAAAGGAACATAACTATAACAAGTATGGGCATCATATCTTATCTTCTTATCTTATATAATACAGACGTTACTTCAAAAAAGAGACATGCTTACCACAATATTACAACACAATACAAACAGCAGAAACAACGTTCTTTCAAAACATTCTGACTCAACTGAGAAACGTTAAGACAAAAAAAAAAACAACATACACGAACACTGACGCGATACCATATACACAGATAACATTTTGAAAAGAAAACTTTGGCATGTAAAAATACAGATATATATTTAACATAATGGAACACTATCTAATATATAAAAGGAAAACAAAGGCGTATGTATGTATGTATGTATATGTATGTCCCCGTATAGAAATCAAAACCGTTTCACCGATCTTGACAAAACTTGACAGAAATGTTCCTTAGACCTGTGTGTATGAATTGTAGCCCTAAAACAAACTTAAAACCCTAAAACAAATAAAGTTGCCCAACTCTATTAAACTATTGTATCTATAAATGTAGGTCACAAAGCCAATTTCTTCTTGATATGAGACAAGGCGAAATAGTCACGCATGCGCCGAGATGAAGACCTAAATAAGCTCTCATTCAAGAAAACATAATTTTTTTTTTATTTTACAAATGAAAATACAAATATATGTCTATTCATTTCCATTATGTGATTCACATTAACCTTAAAATTTGAGTTTACAAAACATTTCTTACATAAAATCGTTCGCTCTAAATGCGAATAGCTTTGACCGCATCGACACTCTTTTCCATAGCGAGCTAGCGTAGTGGTACAAATGAAGTTGACGTCAGAGGTCATAATACCGCGCATTATACAATAAAGGCATATTATTGAACTAATAAACTACGTACACAATACAATTTACTTTTCAATATGTGTTTTTTAAAGCATTTATGCCTAGAGCTACCGATTCAGTTTTATTTTAAGTCTTTATTTTCAATTTACTTTTTTCTTTCAGGTTTACTTATGCGCATTTAGACCTCTTAACACCGTCGAAGTGTGTGTGTAGCTAGATCTAGGTCAGACTGTTTAGACATTTACTTGGTTCAATGTGTTTAGTTATTGACTAGACTACAATTGCATTCAAATTTTATTTTTAGATTCTTGATTTATATCTACATAAAATTAAACTATCATTCACACGTTCGATTTGATATATATATGTTATCGCTTTTTGTCACCCATTCATGTGTCATGCACACCGCTATGTAAAAGAGAGGCTACATGAGGCTCTATATGGGGGATATTACATATACTAATATACAATAGTTAATAACACTTCTTGAGCCATTTCATTCACACTTACGATAGTAGGTCTACATCTATTATAATAGTATCTAGACTCTAGATCTAGATATATGTAGACCTTTAAGCAAATGTTTTTATAAAACAAATGGAATTAGAACTACTTACATAATGCAATTTACTTTCCAATGTGTTTTTTGTAAGCATTTAAGCCTACCGTTACCAATTTGGTTTCATTATAAATCTTTATTTTCAATTTACATTTTATTTAAGATTTACTTATGCGCATTTAGACCTGATAACGACGTACGAAATGATGAATGATGATGAAATGAATGAAATACGGCTAATGTGTCTACGTCAACACGCTTACACCTAAATGTATCTAGGTCGACACAAGCTCACAGTATTTATAGTCTTTTACTATAATAAATACTTTGGCATTCAAATTGTTTAGATTTTAGATCTAGAGCTACATAAAATTAAACAAACAATGTTATATTAACAATTACATTCACGCCTTCGATTTGATTATAAAATATATTTTATTGCTTTTTGTCGCCTACAGAATTCACCAAGGCAACGCGTATTGAGGTCATGAACTTTCGGCTCTAAATAAAATTAAAAAACAGATGTTAGCTTTTGACTAATAAATTGAATAAACTCTATTTTGCGTTATTTTTATATTTAGATCATTGAGAGTTTAATATTTTACTCTCTTAAATATACGTTTGACTATACTTTAAATAAGAATACCGGTACACATTTTAAAAATACATCTCTAGATCCACTTAGAGTAGCAGCTCAGGCTTATGTGTATGTTATATGTAAAAGAACAAGAGTTTAACTTTTGTGTACATATCGTCAGTGGCGTAGCAAGGTACCCGTGGGCCCGGGTTCAAGAATGTGTTGATGGGCCCCTCCCCCCCTTTAATGGAAAATTTTTTTTATGTGAAAAAGAAATCCAGTAGCTTCTTTGTATGTATCGGTATATTTACTAAAAGACACTCCTATGCGAATTCATGAGTACCGCTGACAGTCTAATTAAAGATCATGTTTAAGTACCATTTAGCACAGTAAATATAATGCGCAAGCGGCTACTTTTGTTAAAACAAAAGGACTTACCTGAGGGCACTAGTGGATCCAGAACTTGGAGTGGTGTGTGTGTGTGGGGGGGTCTAACCCTAACGCGCAGTAACCCCTACCCTAAGTGTAAACGCGCGTACATCATATATATTAGAATTAAAAAAATAAGCATTGTTTCTAAACCTTCGGCGAAAAAAACAAACAAACACACATACACATAAAAATAGCCATGTTTAGGCCTTTCTCTTCACAGTTAGTGGGTCTAGAAGAGCGCTGTAAGCTCTTCCAGTGGGGTCCGGGGCGAAGCCCCGACGCCAAAAGCATTTTCTTGCATTCTTCACTGCAAAAAAAAATGCATTCTCCTGACATCTACAACTCAGTATTCTATCGAAAAAGGACCTTTTGAACATTTTCTTTTTACTTGAAAAATATTCTAATATGCATATACAGGCCATTACTATATTGCCAATACAACTGATTATTCCCTGAAAAAGATAAGATACCCCACATAATTAGATTAAGACTTTCCGCCGAAAATAAAGTATTCGTAAAGTAAAAAAATAGAAACAGCCATATTGAAGTCTTTTTCTTGACATTATTAATTATTCAAACGGACTAAATGCATGCTATTTGTAGAAAGAAAATCCCGAGCAAAGCCGGGTAAAATTTAGCTAGTATAGTATATAAATGTAGCAAAAAAATTTATAGAATGTCTGTCTATAAAGCAAGTAACGGCTGTCACCATTTGCCTATGTCATAGACCTTGTCATAGACATTGTGCCACTCAGGGGCGACTCTCGTTCTCCCACACCTTCTTACTATAGGCTCTGTTCCTTTAGGCAATGGTTGTCCCATCAGGGTCGGCGATGGGCTCTAAGGCAGTCGTTGTGGCGGTGAGGCTTCAAAGGGTGCATCGGGAGATAGCTGTCCCTTATGTACATCTCTTCTTTCCCTTGACTGTGTATGACCGCTCTCTGTTTCTCTTGATGATTTTGCTAGACCGACAATTAGTGTTTCCGGGTTGGAAATAGACGTCATGGCTAGCATTCAGCCCGGGCAGGTCGTGCTCGCTTATTGAAATGTTTCTTCATTCACCCCCAGACTTTCTGGGTAGCTTTCTAGCTCTTCCGGTTTATTCATTATTCTGCGGTACTAGTGACCGCGTCATTCTGTTCAAACACAACTGGTCCGAACTGTAACCACTGTCCTCCTTTGGTGCATTGAAAAGTTCCAGCGAATGCGGCAAACTGTCTGTTGACAACTAGGGACACATAACTAACAACGACAAAGGAACATAACTATGCAAGCATTAACATCGCCACCTCCTGAATTTTACTTCCAAAGCCTTTCCCATGAAAGGTATAGCTGCAATACAGCAGAGGTTTGAATTAAAAGTTTTCGTTCTCTTAGTTGGGTGGCCAGCCTTTGGTCACGAGCCCCACCTGCCCGAAGCTTGCTGGTTTAGGTGCCAGTTACTCGCCTTCACCCCTTCTCCTGTTAGTGACAACAGTTCCGCCGGTTTTAATAACTGAGCAACAAATGAAGACCAGTAGTTGGACTTGTTCTTGAGGCTATTGGAGACGCATACCATTAGCAAGCATTTTATAGATAGTGGAGTTCTTATACCCATTACGATATCCAGCAATGACAACCTTGCAGAACCTATACTTAATCATAATGAATAATTACAGCATAATCAGGAGATGGTGACCCTTATGTAGCTTACAGCGCACAGTGCTACCTCCTGTCAATCCTGTAAGGGGTACCTGCTTTTACATTAAACACATCAGCTGCGATGAACTCCTGTGTGGGTAATATTGTTCCATGCATAGGTTATCCCCTGGGTTTCAGGACATTTCTATGAAATGCTACTGAAGGAAGCCATAAAGAATTGTATTAACTTTCTTCAACTATTTAACAAATTATGCTAAAAGAAAGTCTTAAAATAAGTTTATTTAATACTAATGTTCTCAGCATGTAGTCTTGGGACCTATGGTCAAAATTGTTCTGGAAAATGCTCAGCCAATTGTATCAACGAAACATGCTCACCTGTTAATGGTTCATGTGACTGTAAGCCTGGATTTCAAGGAAACACATGTGAGCAAGGTAAAAAAAACATTTTATGAATCTATTATTGAATAAATGCTTAATCTGTTATTTCAATATTCTTGTATAAAGCCCTACTATATTTTCGTACATACCGGTACAAGTCTATAATAAAAGAATGGCAGCTGTACGGGGTATACAAAATTTATTTTATGTTCTATGGACATACCGTTGGGTCCTTATACCTCCTATAGTTCACTGTGTGGTTGTGAAATGTCCATTGAAAAACTTTATGAATATCTCATTATAAACTTCAAGAAAACAAACTACCGCCTACCGATGCGGCAGAGAATCTTTAATACACCAGTGATCAATTGTGACAGATAAGCAGCAAAACAAAATTGCCGATACTGGTAATGTTGAAATGCATAGACTGCAATGTTTGCAGCACATCTGTAATCAATCAGCCTCACTAATCTCACTGTCTTCGCTATCGTTGGAAACGTGTGTCATATTCAGTCTTCCAAAAAGCGAAGCAAAGTTGGCAGCAGTAGTTGTGGTACATGAGGGTGCTGGTTGTACGATTTCGCTTTTTACTTAAGTTGTTATTTGTGCGGGGTATACTCGTATGCGGGATATATGTATCAAAATATGGTAATCATGTCAAAAACATGTTGGTAATTAGCCATCTGGCAACATTTATAACATTAAGCATTACCTACTTAGATGTCTTCAGCTTTGCATTGTCTTAAGTCATACGTTCAAATCCTGCTCTCTTTCATTCCCTGCTGTTTTTTGGAGGAGGTTAGGGAATAATAACATTAGTCTTCTATCTAAATTTTTTTTTAGTTGTAGCTACACTTTTTAGAAAAAAAAAATCAAATATTGCTGTGTTCTTACGAGTGGCAGAACCAAATTTGCTAAATTAAAGACTTTGATTATATGCATGTGGTGCATTTTATTGGTCATCGTTTTTGATCAGATAGGCTTAAATCAGGGGCGGACTGGGTGTCAAAATCAGCCCTGGCTTTTCTATACAATCCCGCCAACAAATTAGGCCTATATATATGCCACATGATGGGCATTCAATTACACGTGTCCTCATTGTGTTAAGCTTAATCATGCATCGAAAATAGTTATCTTAGTGAATAACTTATTAGATTAGAACTGGCCAACCGGGCATTTGCCCAAACTGCCCATATAGCCAGTCCGCCCCTGGCTTAAATTGTATATATATATATATATATATATATATATATATATGTATATTTATATAGGCCATTTTTGAAGGCCTATAGTAAAACTCTAGAATGAAACATAAACTGCAGAATTTTCAAAATTGTATTTTGGCAGAATGTAATCCTGGATCTTATGGAAATCATTGTAATCAGAATTGCTCAGCCAACTGCATTAACAACTGTTCTACGGTAGATGGGTCATGCCAATGCAAACCTGGGTTTCAAGGCAGTCAATGTAATCGAGGTAAAAAATGAAACTTTAATCCTGCCTACTGACTTTAATATAGCTCCACAGAGATGTTCAAAGGAAACTTCCATAGTCTTTTACCAACTGGTGCTCATGTTTTAAGTCCTCTTAAGAAGGTGCGACACCATGTTATATATCTAGATGGCCTTGCTTTGACTTTCCTCTTTTCTGCTTCCATGTTATGGCTGTCTGTGGCAAAATGATGATAGATAAATATATATAAAAGTTATTTGACGATACTACAATTTTATAGTGTATATGTAGTTCATGTAGAGGATTAGGGTTGACCATTCTGAAAAGTTTTATTTTACTGGATATTTTGAAATCAAGTCTATAGGTGCAGTTCATTTACAGTGATCTCTTAATATTGAACTTAAACTGAAAACAACAACAACAACAACAACAACAAATATATTGCTATAGGTACACAGACTTCACCTAATAATGTAGATGTAAGCCTAAATTTGAGTTTGTTAAGCTAATTAACTCATTTTTCTATCATATTTTGCCCCAATCAATGCAGACTTAATCATTGTCTGCATGTGGTTGATTTACATTATTTTTTTGCCATCTATGTTTGTCCTCGGCAGTGGATTTTCTTTGGTCTCAAATGTGTATCCTGCAGTCTTTGATAGTGACCTCCAGCTGTCTCGTTCTGACGCTGCCTCCAGCCAGGTGCTCTCTTCTTTGTCAGTACAAGCAAGTAGCTGCCTAAATTGGTCTTTAAAGTGTTTCTGTTGTATCGACCACATTTCAGCTTTTGAAAAAAGACTGCCTTTAGCATACGTTCATACCATACTTTCCCCACACTGTTGGACTATAAGAAATTCTTCTATAATAACTTTTTAATGTTCTTTTAATGTGTATGTAAAAAAATACATTTTTTATAAATTTGATCAGAAGGTGAGTACATTTTTATTAATTTAATCAGAAGGTGAGTATGTCTCCTGCAGGTGGTCCATTTCTCTATACACATTGCCTATTTCATAATGATGAAATTTTTTTATATGCTCTATTTTGAAATAAATGGCTACTTTTTTCAAAAATATGAAAAAAAACAAACATCTCAGAGTTGTTACTGCTGTTATGTAACTTTTTGTAAAAATATTTTAAAATTGTTTGCCATTTCTCCTCCCACTCCTCCCCTACAAGCATGATAAAATCACATATCATCAGTCATAGGTAGCCCAAAACTTTTAATTCTTCTAACAGCATCTGTCACAAACAGTCTTGTTTTCAAAAGAGGCCAGGCACTGCCAAACTTATCATAAATAGGAAAAAAAATGCTAGTAACTGATAGCTGCAAACTATCCATGTCTGGAAAAACTCTGATGAACCCAAACCTCTACAGCCTTAATTGTGGCTAAACTCTAACATGGAAAACTTTGGGAATAAATTCTTGAGGAGAAATCAGGAGCTCATAACTTTTTTTGAGATTTATAATGATATTCGTTTGCATTTTCAGATCTTAAAACATCTTAAAACAATACTTCTTAAATCATGATGATCTTTCCGCAGGCTGTAATCATGGTTACTATGGAGAGAAATGCTTTTTGCAATGTTCAGTCAATTGCATTAATAAATCATGCAACAATATAAATGGATCTTGTAGCTGTATGCCTGGCTATACAGGGGACAAATGTGATCAAGGTAATAGAAACTAGAATAAAAGACTTCAGCTGTAATAGGTTATTGCTTATCTTATAAATACAGACTTTACAATGCTTTAGTTTATTGTGTGTGTACATGCACATTTCTATATAAGTGTTTTCATCATTCTTAGCTGCGAAAATTAACAAGGGAAAAAAATTTTTTATGTAAGAGCAACACATTAATTAAAATTTTCTATAATCAATTCATTTTTAACTACAGTTTTATATGTGTACCAACATTTTGAAAAATAAAAATATAATTAAATCGTACATCTATCTATGAAATAGAGTGCCCTGAACATACGTATGGACAAAATTGCTCAGAAAAATGTAATCTAACTTGTTTGAACACTGTGTGCAACAACATCAATGGACGATGTAAAAGTGGATGTATACCTGGCAAAGAAGGAGACTTTTGTCAGTTTGGTAAGTATTTCTAGCATTATTTCTACACTTAACATTTAGCTCTCACTCTTAGATGTTACTCTTGCCTCTTTTTCTCTCTCTTACTCTTTAATCACCTTCCTCTCTCTTTATAACAAACCAATACCCCAATTTGATTAGAGTAACACTTTTGAGTAAAAATCAAACTAGAGACAGTACTTCAGGGCAGAATAATAAAAAATAAAGTAGCTATATTACATGAAACACTAAACCATAATGGAAGTACTCTGTTTATGTCAGCTTATATTTCTTTCTATCTAAAACTATTCTTTTTTATTATTAGCAATGTCATTGTCACTAAGTCTAAACCTCCCCCTATTTTCCAAAACAAATAATTCATTCCTAATCATGCAATAACAATATGAATAAGAAATGTTTTATAATTTTATTTCTACAATTCAGATTGTCAGTCTGGAAAGTTTGGCAAGAACTGTAATGAGGATTGCTCTGATACGTGCGGTGGAAATGGTTTATGTCATCAAGTGTTTGGAAACTGCTCAGAGGGATGTCAAGATGGATTTCAAGGCGATATGTGCTCTGAAGGTAAAAATAAAGTTTCCATTTCAAACCTCACTATCTATGGCAGATGATAAATTCATCAGTTTCTATGGCCATCAGTTAATAAGCAGTGTGTCATGAAGCCAGCATACATACGATGAAAATCCCCTAATTCAAAATCCTAGTGCTCACCAAGATTTGAACCCAGGACTCCAGGTTTGGAAGCTGAGCAATTAACCACTCAGCTACCATGCCCCCATTTAAATATTTAGATATATTGAAGTAAAACATCAACCAGTTACTTAGGAGACCACTTTTAAAGATATACTTACTTAATAGAGCATAAGTTTGTAGAGAGTTTAAGGCTCTTAAAAGCTGGACATTTTTATTTTTTCAATATGTATAGGAAGATTTATGTATGAACAGAATAATGTTTGTAGCATTTGTAAAATATTTCAGCTTAAAAAAATTTATTTTTAGCAATATCTGCTGATGAGGATCAGTCCAATGATGCTGCTGTTGCTATTCCTATTGTGCTTGTAATGCTTATAATAGTGGGTATTTTACTTGGTGTCATTTTTTGGAGGTAAGGCCTTGCAGAAATATACAAATAGTTTGCTAACAAAGTTTTCTAGATGTTGTTCTGATCACACACAAAGTTGGCCTGCTGTTGGAACAATACAATAATTTTTTTTTATTTCTTTCTCTTTGATTTTAGAAAAAGGAAAGCAAAAAAAGCAGGTAATGCACAGGAAGGAAATCTTCAGAGATTGACTAATGTGGCAGCTGAAGATAATCAATGTAAGAGTTATTTTTTTTTTTTACTTTAACTCTTTCTCTCCTAATTGACGAGACGATACCACTAAGGTGTTGTGTAAAAAGAGCATGCAAATATAACATTTTCTGATGCAAACAAAAAAGTTATTAAAGTTAAATCATAACAGGATAGTGAAATAGAAATGAGCAAAACGAATAATAGCCTACTATCGGGAAAAGAAAAATAATTACTGGGAGAAAGAGTTTAACTAAATAAACTTATTTTATAGGGGCATGATTGCTGAATGATTAAGTGCTTGGTCTCTGAACAGAGTGTTTTTGGTTAGAATCTCTGTGAAGATTGGAATTTTGATTTTTAATATATCTAGCACACTTCTGAGTCCACCTGATATTACTTTGGGAATGGTTGGTTGTTGTTCTGCACACATGACATCCTTGTTGACCATCTGCCATTGAAACAGATGCCCCTTACATCACCCATTAGGTTTCAACAGGGTACATTACTTAATTTCCTTTTTAACTTGTTTTAAATAAAATTTATGGAGACCACTTTGTATTTTGGACTGATTGTTTCAAACTTTAGAATTGTATTAATGTAGTTCCTAAATCTAGTTTTAAATCAGTTAACACATTTGATACATTTTAATGTTTAACTTTATATTAAAACATAATACAAAACATTTTATTAAAATTAAATTTGTGGTACTGAAATGTAACAAGCTAATGTTCTACTTAATTTGATTTTTTTTTTTCAGCAGCCAGAGTAGAAGTTGAGACTGACTCTAAAGTAAACAATGGTGTGGAGTACTACAACACAGCACTAGAAATAACTGACACACGAGTGCCGGTGGACAAGCTTCACAACTATTTGAGAACTCACAATAAAGCTTTTTTTGAAGAACAATTTCTGGTAATCAGATAGCAAAAGTTATTCTTCTTTTATATCCTTTAAAAATCTAATTTTCTGTATTTTTTTCTTTATAAGATCTTCTTCAAAACTAGCATTGGGAAGGTTAAATAGACTTTTAAATGGTGGCTTAGTAATAAAACACTTGGCTTCTGAACCAAGGGGTCTCGGGTTGAAATTGCAGTGAAGACTGGGGTTTTGATTTTTAAGAACTATTGAGGCCACACCATTCTGGGTACCTAACATTACTTGGGGACAGTAAAAGAGTTTGTCCTGCTAACCAGTGACAACCGTGTTTACAGTCAGAGAAAAAAAAAAAAAGTGGACTTTATCATCTGTCCTATAGATTGCAAGTGGGACCTTACTACTTTAAATGAACATTTCAGGAGTTTTCAGTTCAGTGAGGTAAACTCAAAAAAATAGTTTGTATTTAAAATTTAATTTAATTTATCTATTTCAAAAAAAATATTTTCTGTATATCTTAGAAGTTTTAATGTATTTGCACAACACTGCCTTATTTTTCCCTGTCTGTATGTTTCAAAATTTCCATATTCAAACAATTTTTGTTTCTCCTCTCAGAAAAGCTACAATTTTATACTTGTTTTTATTTTTTTTTTATATTAACATGTACATTTGTTATAACTGGCAATAGAAATATCAACATGAATTTTTAAATAATTTCATTTGCACTGTTTAACCTACAGTAGGCCTAAATCTACATATACAAAAACGCTACCTAAGAAGATAGACATATTTCCTGTTGTGAAAAGTATGACAATTATTATTTTCATTATGATTATATTTTTGCTTTCCTCAGAAAATTCACACTTCCACAAACTCACCAACTCATGTTGGCTCTCCGGCAAAAAACAAAATTAAAAAATAGATATAAAAATATATTGCCATGTAAGTACTATAACATTGAAGGAAGACTGATTCGTTGTGAGACATTGAAGTGAAAAGAAACAGACTAAAAAAACAAGCTTTGAATTTTTTTCTATTTCAATAATAAATAGAACTTTGTCTGAATTCTAGATGACCACTGCAGAGTTCATCTTAGCATCAATACAGAGAAGAAGCACGGGGATTACATAAATGCTTCCTTTGTCAAGGTTTGTGTAGAAATTTGTTGATATTACACAGAAGTACATGACAAAAATGGCATTAAATTATATGCACTATTAAATATCTAAAATTCTTTTCTTAGTAAATCTCTTTTAGACAAGAATAGATGTTTAAAAAGAAAGACAGTCATATATTGTTTGTAAATATTTGTTTTTTTAAATATATTTTACAGAGTTACAAAAAGAATGAAAAGTTTATTGCTTCCCAAGGTAGGCATCTATTAGAGCATCAGTCTTTAATAAGACTTTTAAACTTATAATCGTATTAGCAGTGTCTTTAACTCCTAATATTAAGAATGAGTACAAAGTTTCACAAGAGTATGCTAAAACAGTTGTATAATGCAGGCAAAGACATAATCTTTGGGGTCTATTTAAGTTTTCTTATAAATCTTCTGTGCCTGTCTTCTACTAGGGTTTTTCATTGGCCTGAAATGTGTTTCCCAACACCTTTGTGAGAGCTCTCCGTCTCTTTTTACTATTGGCTAGTTGCATTGAATTATTTACACAGGTTATTTTCTAAAAACGTCTTTAGATTTTCACTTGGATAACCCAGATTGGCGCTGGTGGCCTATTTAAATTTTATCTTCTGTACCTGTCTTTGGCAAGGGCTTTTCTTTAGGCTTGAAATGTATGTCTAGTAACCTTCATGAGAGTTCTTCATCTTATTCTTTCAGAGACAAACTGCTGTCAGCTACTTTTCTTTATGCCAGTAAGTAAAAAAATGGCTCCTGAGTTGATCTTCACTTCCAGGGGCATCTCTGTTACACCATTCTCATTTAAGATCACCTTTGTAGTGCTTCTATACTGGCATCCTCGAATGCTTCCATCAAACAAGCCTTTGTTCCATCATGGGCATGTGCTGGCAAGAAAACCTTGTCTAGTCTAGTCTTATGTATTCCTTCTAAATACCAAATAGTGGCTATATTAAGAATCATTTTAATAGTTGGATTAATTAAACAATAGAAAAAAATGCCAATACTATTATAATATTGTTTTTCTTCTGATTGTAAAAATTACTGGTGTACAGTTGTTTTTTGTCTGTTGGGAGCTGCTTGGATTTATTTATCCACACTTGAGATTGTCTTTGACCAAATTTATAGTTATATTTATTTCTTAATACTGATGCATTAATTAATATTATGTTGTCTAGAACTATTCCAATTAGTGATGTGTTTATTGTGCCGTACTGTGCTAAATGTTATGCTGAAGGCTTACTCTGTTAGGAAATAATGGCATCTAAGACACTATCTGAAAATGTTATAGAATTGTATTAATTGCTGATACACCTTCTTGTCTTATATACAGATGTTACTAAAAAAAAGATCATTACGCCCTACATATGTTCCTAGGTCAATCTAGTTTGCTAAGATCAATTGATATGTTTTAATTATCTTTATAATCATCATTTTAAAAAATGTTAATACATATATAGTGATAAAGCACTTGCAGAGTTTGAATCCTGCTGAAGACTGAGATTTTTTTATTTTGGTATTGGTAAGGCCCTCTCTGAGTCTACCCAGCTGTAATAGGTACATGAGGTGAGTTGGGGAAAAGTAAAGGTGGTTAGATATTATGCTGGCCACATGACACCCTTGTTAACAGTAGGCCAAAGAAACAGATCACCTTTACATCATCTGACTCTTAGATTACAAATTCTTAATGTGAATCTTTTCTCATAATATATTTACATACAGAATATTATACATATATAAATTTTAAAGTTTTATATTATTGAAGGTATACATGTAATTACATAAATTATAAGTATCACACTGAATATATTTGTTTTAAATGTAGATATTTATAAACACAGAAGTATAAACTGTTTATTAAAAATATTTTCTTGAAACCAAAGGACCAAATAAAGTTATTTTAGAAGACTTTGTGCGCATGCTGTGGGAACAAAAAGTGGATAAAGTGGTCATGCTGACCAACTTAGTGGAAGAAGCAAAGGTGAGCGCACCATTTCTACATTTCTTATTTGTTTTTTTTTGTCTTATTCTAATAAGTTTGATATGAAACTTTCAATTTCAACCAAAAGTTGTAAAAGTAAACAAAAATTTGTCTAGTACAGAATTAATTATAGTTTAAATTGCACAACAAAGACTAATGGTCAGATTTAAAAATGAAATTTAAATTATAATGTATATTATTGTCAAAAACTTAAATTTGCCTTGTAAGGAATGCTGTTTTTGGTTAATCAGATGATTTAATAGCTGATATTGCTTAATTGTGAGGACTTAATAATTCCTACTTTAATGATTTTGTGATAAATGTTTATTAATGACATATCAGCTCAGATTTTATCTACTTAATAAATAATATGCGATAATCACATAATTGCAAGCCTAGATTTGATATCCTATAGCTTCTTTTGAGATCCATATAGATTTTTCTTTGGTGGTGGTAGCTGTGTTGTTGCTGAATCAGGCCAGAGACTAATGTAAGAAATGTAAACTCAGGTTTAATCCAGTAAAATAGGGAAACAGCCCAGTGTCAACATCACTGCAATAAACAAACTCCAAAGCTGCCTATAAGAAGATAATGTCCTTTTACCTTTGTTTCTAGCATTATATCTTTCTTTTTTTCCATCATATTTTTTCAAATCATGATAAACAAACTGGACAGTTTTAACTTCCTCCACCACAAAGAGCATTCTACAATCTTCCAACTAAGAACACAAAACACACCTCTGTTGAATTTCCTTTTTAACAAAAAAAAAAAATTCCACACACCTACCTCTATGTGGACACTGCCCTAACCCTTTTGAAACTGTAAACCACATCCTCTTTAAATACCCCTTCCTAATACCACTTAGGCAGACCCTACTTCTACTTTAGCCCAACATAACCAATACCCAGTATGGCAGTGCTGAACAACTAAAGAGAACAGCACACTATTTTTCTCGACACATTCTGCAAAAGAGCTCACAGTTCATCAGCAAAAAGCTGACTAGAAGAAGAAGAAGTCAAATCACTTGTAATTTTCCCCATATCTAATGAACATTTATGCACCAACCCTCTCAACTAATCTATAACACTGGCCAAAAACTTTCAAAAGGTTTTGTGTACCATGCATTTACCTATGCATATTTATTAGTAATTTCAGGAAGATATTTGGGGCAATTAAATTTGAAATAAAACATAGTATTCATCTTGAATAAACCATCACATTCCTGGCAATATCAAAATCTTAGCACATGTGTATTTTGTGTTTTGAAATATAAAAAGCACAGAGATTATCAGCTGTTTCAAAACAATATTTCAGCAAAAATGTGAACAATACTGGCCTAAAGAAGGTGATGAAGAAATTGGACAATTTAGATTACGGCTGATAAATACAGAAGTTTTTGCAGATTGTGTAATTAGGAAGCTTGAAATTTCAGTGGTAAGTCATAATTTTGTTTCCTTAACCTAATTGTTGTTTTTTTATCTTTAATTGTAGATTGTGATGCCCATTAAAAATAAACCAATAAATTTGGTAAAATATTTTTTTTTTAAATAGCTGTAATAAATTAAAGACATTGCTTACAAAAAAGAGAACATATTAATGACATCTATTTTACATAAAGGTAAACTTGATAATTCCTTGAGGATAACTGATATCAAGCTTTTGCATATTTAATCTCCTTTGTCCTTTGTGTTATAGACTTTATTTACTCTAGTAATATAAAGTAAAGTATCCCTTTTAGACCTTTCCATCTATAGAGGATTAAAAGGTCTTCAGTTTCTGTGGCCTATGGTTAATGAAAGTGTCATGTGGCCAGCACAATGACCAATGGCCTTTACTTTTCTCTAACTTATTTCAGGAACCCATTAGAGCCCTAAAAATTTTGAAATAAAAAATTCCATTTGTCACTAGGATTTGAACCCAGGACCCCTGCTTTGGAAGCCAAGCGCTTTACAACTCGCCCCCATGCCTCCCACTGTAGTAATAGGCTATAATTTAGAATTATTTTTAAATCCTTCTTTTCAATATTTATAAACTATGCAATAATACTAGTGATTATATTATTAACACTGTTGTAATATTTTAATATATATATATATAGATATATAGGGCCTATATATACATATATGCTATAGTTTTAACATTAGCTCTTGAAATAGACACATTAAAATTTATCAAATAACATTACATTTTCTGACACAACCACCCATGCATATAAACTATACAAATTATCATTAATTAATAAGTATACTTAATAGAAATCTTTTAATTTGAAATGCACTCATAAACAGACATTTCTTACTCAATCTGTTAGCATATGTCTTTTCACTGAAAGAAACACCAAAAATACTTTCAAAATGTCATAGACAGGGGAAGCCACTCATAACGTGACTCAATATCACTTTACTTCATGGCCTGACAAAGGTGTACCAGCAACGGCTTGGAGTTTGGTGGATTTTGAGCAAAGAGTGTCATTTCACTTGACACAAAGACCTGTTGTTGTACACTGCAGGTAACTATTTCACCTTCAATTAGTTTTAAAAATAAATCAATGTTTCTTATTAAGTATTTACTTTTATAACCTAGCATTCAGTTTGAGGATCAGAAATACAAAATTTGTATGTCAACTTTTATGCTTAATAAACAGCAGAATTTCAAAGGTAATATCTTGTTATTTTCAAATAATTTCACAGTGTTGGCACCTCAGCTGTAGTTTCCAAATTTCAAATAAATATAAAAAGTAAAGTTCCTCTTTCAGACCTTGCAATCTATAGGACAGATGATGTTAAGGTCATTTGTTTCTTTGGTCAACAGTTAAAAAGCATGGTGTCATGGGTGGCCAGCACAATGACCAACCCCCTTTACTTTCCCAAACTTAAGTCAGGTGGCCATTAGAGTTGGGTGGACTCAGGGGTACCCTAGAAAGGCTGAATTTCAAAATCCCAGTCTTCACCAAGATTCTAACCCAGGACCCCATTCTTGAAAGCGAAGCACTTAACCACTCAGCCCTCTCACATAATAGCTTCAATTTATTGACTATGGTTTGCTTTTTCTTGCTGCATTTCCCCTTTTCGGTGTTGAGCTTTTATGTATGTAGTCATTTTTTTTTACTAGTTTCACTTAAATCATATTTTCTAAATGGTGAAAGATGGTTGTACAAAAAATATGTAAGAACTATTGCTTTCATTTAAACTTTATTGTAATTAGTGCAGGTGTGGGCAGAACTGGAACATTCATTGCATTACATAATGTCATGTGTCAAGCTGAGGATACAGGATACATAGACTTCTTCCAGACTCTGAGCAACCTACGAAGTGACAGGATGTTTATGATACAAACTGCAGTAAGTTAATGTATATGTTTTGTTATTGTTCTTAAGTTTTGGATGTTCCTTTAAAAATAAAGATTATCACACCCTGTTCCAGACCTCTTGCAGGATAGCAGGGGAAGTAAGTAGGCATGGTTCAAACTCAGTATCATTGAGATGACATTCGACCAGGCGGCCATCATTGACATTTAATATATACATAAAATTTCGTCTTATATTTATATTATATATAATTTATTATCTGGATTAAGATCAAGAACTAGCACAAAATATTTAATATGATGGCATCTAAGTAAAAAATTTGGTTAAGACCAGAGACATTACTTGCATCAATAAAAGAACTTAACTTTAAATATATACATCAACAATTTACAAAGAGATAATTGTGTAGCATTTTAGTTTTAGATTGTACTAGCTAAATTTTACCCGGCTTTGCTCGGGTTTTTCTTTCTACAAATAGCATACATGTAGTCTCTTTGAATAATCAATTTTTTTCGCCCCAGGTGTAATTTTTCCAGTACATCTTTTTTTTGGTGGCATAATGAATCTAAAAAAAATAAAAGTAAAAAGTTGAATAGGTGACGTTTTATTGCATAACCTGTTAACACAAATAGTTTTCTCAATACCCATTTTATTTTTTACCAGTCCAAAAGGTAGGCTACAACGTTTGGAGAAACCACATATGTTTCAAATAATAATAATAAAGATAAGATAAGATAATTTTTATTGATCCAATTTAATGGAAATTCATTTTGATTACAATTGACAACCTCAGCGTAACTACTGTACAAAAAACAATATTGATGAAAAATTCGAACAACATTAACATACGAAACACATACACATTCACAACCAGCGCTTTATGAATTTGACTTCTATGTACTTCTCGATGTTAACAGCTGATCTCATTATAAAAAGCAATGATAAACCTTTTTTTTCAGACGGAAATATACACAATTTAGCAATAATAGCATAATACATTCACATGATGGCCCGTGTCTTTCCATAGCCGAGTAGGCCTAATTTTGTAGATTAATATAGCTTATGGTAGATTCTTACTATCCCAGTGAGAAAATTGTCACATGCAGACGATGTTTAGTAAAAGTTTATATTCATTGCTAATTTCCCAAAGATATCTGCACATTTTTCCCTTTTTCCTATACAAAAATGTATAATAGTTGAACGTTATATTTCTTTCGAGAGAGACAGATCCATGTAATAGCTTGTGATCAAATTAGTCAATCACAATGACTAAAACACTTTTGAGTTTGTGTTGACGTAGATCAACACGCTAACGTAAAGCCATTAACTTTGATAAAAAGTAGATATCTCACTCTCTCTATAGATTTACATATGTTTCTTTTATTCAACTATTTAAGCTATATGAAGTAGGCCTAATAAGTGGCCTTATTGTTCCTACCAATAGTAGTTTAAATGTTTTACTGAAGAATATTGTAGATCTACAATCAGTAAAGATATTGAGCTCGCTGTCTTGTTTATTTAGATCTACGTTTTATAAATTATTGAATACACTCACGTCTGAGTTCATGACCCCTTGACGCGTCTCCTTGGTGACCTCAATACGCGTTGCGTACACTGTTGGGCGTGTGTAGGCGACAAAAAAACAACAACAATACAATAGATCTAGCCTATATTTTAAAAGCAAATCATACGCATGAATGTAATTGTTTATGTAATATTGTTAGTTTAATTTTGTATAGCTCTTGAATCCTAACAATTTGAATGCCACAGCAATCTAGTCAATAAATAAAAACTTGTGTGATACATTAGCATCTAAGATTTGACCTAGATCTAGATACAATAACGGTGTTATCAGGTCTAAATGCGCATAAGTAAGTAAATCTGAAAGAAAAAAAAAAAGTAAATTAAAAATAAAGATTTAAAATTAAACCAAATCGGTAGTTGTAGGTTTAAATGTCATGAAAAAATACAATAAAAAGTAAATTGTATTATGTATATAGTTTATTACTTAAATAATATGCATTTATAATGCGCGATATTATAATTATGACCTATGACGTTCATTTCATTTGTACCACTGCGCGACACATGTAAATCTAGACATGGCTTGTGACCTAGTTTTTGTTAGATACAATAGTCTAATAGAGTTGGTCAACTTTATTTTTTTTGAGGGTCTTAAGTTTGTTTTAGGACTACAATACATACACTACGGCCTAAGTTGGTACCCAAGGAACATTTCTGTCAAGTTTAATGAAAATTGGTCACGCGGTTTTGATTTCCATTCGATACATACATACATACATATATACATACATACATACATACATACGCTAAACATTCAACTTTATATATTAGATTCTAATAGAAAAAATAATCATTTACTTCATATTTTATTAAATTACTTAAACCATAAGTTTTTGTTTTTTGTTTATTTTATATCTAGTTTTAAATTAGAAAATTAAAAGAATGTCTTCAAAGTTTTCCTCATCACTTAACCATGAAAAGCATTGCAGTGTTAGGGTTCATATGTTTATCACTTAGTCTTGTTTGACATTGCAGTGTTAGGGTTGATATATTTATTA
>JADKLZ010032674.1:0-13675 GCA_021533235.1 Biomphalaria straminea | reverse complement strand
AACGTGTAAAATGTTTTACCCAGACAGACAGACAAACGGTGTGAGTTTAAAAAAAAAAGCTTTATAAAAGAAAAAAAAAGCAAAAAAAAAATTGAATGAAACTTACCGTGCAGAAGGCCGACTTCTTGCCGAAGATAAGTTTACATTGCATGTCGGCTGTGTACAGGTGGCCCGGTGGTAGCCTTTTCAGCTCATAGCTGTAGTAAACTGGGGGGTCATCGTTCACACAGACCGAGGAAGACTTGCTGTTGGGGGGGGGGGGAATCGGAACAAAAAAACAAGCATTAAAATAAAAAGATTATGATGAAAAGGTCATAGGTTATCAAAATGGCGCGCATCAAGGGAAATGCAGCATGTCGACAAGTGTTCTGGATAAAATGTTTTGTTAGGGCATCACTGTGGGGCGAAGGGGGGAAGACGGGGGATTTAGTTGTGACTGGGGCGCTGAGAAGGAAAGTAAAACGGGGCGAGGGGGGGGGACCGAGGGTGCCATGGAGTGCTGTGGCACACTTTTAGAGAAGGAAAAAAAATATTGGATGATGCTCGACAGATATCGCACCTAACTGCCCCATAACCCATATACAAGAATGACTACCTGGTAGATCATAATTAGACCTACCTAGCTACCCCATAACCTATATGCAAGAATGGCTACCTGGTAGATTATAATTGGACCAAGCTTCTCCATAACCTATATACAAGAAAGGCTACCTGGTAGATTATAATTGGACCTACCTAGCTACCCCATAACCTATATACAAAAATGGCTAACTGGTACATTATAATTGGACCTACCTAGCTACCCCATAATCTATATATAAGAATGGCTACATCATAGATCATAATTAGACCTATGTGTACGACTATAGATGTATTGGTATGGTGTTTAAAATTCAAAGCTAATGACCAGTGTATGCTAACAATGACATATTAAATAAATGATAATTCCAAAATATTTTTTATTATAACGACGTTATTGTGTGTGTTGAATCATACGCCGGTATTTAGTGACGGGCGAACTCTTCCTGAAAGACACACAAGTCCAAATGTGGTGGTTGGTTTGTCGACGTAGAGAATTATATATACAGAGAAGATTTTTTTTTTTCTGAGCCTCGCTCTCTGTCGCCGCGAAAGTTACGTGGGGTAACTCTAGTCCGACTTGCAGAAATAAAAGAGTTATCTTTCCATGATTTTTTCATTGAGGGTTAGAGAGTCGGCGTGCGTGCGTCTTGTCCCGCATGGTTGGGCGACGTAGAGAATTATAAATACAGAGAGTACCAGGCGCTAAACTCTTTGCACAGAACAAAATATACACTCCTGATTAAGCCGGTGCGTTCCAAAGTTAGGGACAGGCCAGTGGCGTCACTAGGATGGGTGACACCCGGTGTGGACGGCACCCCCTCCCGTAGTGACGCCACTGGGACAGGCTTCATGTTTTTCCTAATGTTTTGAGGATGTTGTATATTTTCTCTCTAAAAAGGATAGCAGCAGGAAAAACAAAACAAAACAAAACAAAAAAACTGAGTGAAGGAGAGTATACTTGTGATGGGTGTTAGATGCATGTCACTTATGACAGGCTATACTTTCATTGTCAGGCCAGGCGAGTGTAGGAACGGATGACAATAGGAACCGTCATCAGGCTGTACGTGTGGTTCTATGGACAGGGGGGGGGGGTCCGGCGAAATGGGCCAGTCAGCTGGGATGGGGGCGGGGAGCAGAATGAGGAGCAGACCACACTAGTTGTCACACAATGGGGGCCATAGCCTAAAGTGGCAAATATCCTCACCATACATCTACCCCCCTCCTCTAATGCTGTCATTTTGTTTTCCTAACCAGAACTCGAAGGCGTATGATATACCAGGGCAGATGATATACCAGGGGCAGTGAGGCAATACTAAAATATACTCTTTGCCCATTTTTCTTGTCCCTTCTTCATATATTCTCTGTTTTCGTATCTTTTTTAGCGGCCCCCGTAAGGGGAAAAAGCCGCTATTAGGTTTGTGCAAAATGTCCGTCTGTCCGTCTGTCACACTCAGGGCGCCAAAACTAGAAGAGATACGAAAAATATTTTTTCACCATTAAATGCGGCTTGAAAAGTTTAGGTGCAACGGCTACTTTTAGTTTTCTAAAAGCAAACCGTTTAATTTATAAAATTAATTATGCAAGCGATTTTTTAATAACAAAACACCAATTCTGAAACAATTACGTAAATGTAAGGGAGGAAATGTTACTAGAAAAAATGCTCTTGTCATGTCGGAAATGACATGATTCTAAACTAATTTCTTAAATTTAAAAAAAAATCAGATTTAAAAAAAAAAATTGTTCAGTGCCCCCATTAGAATGAAAAAAAGCATTTTTTTTTTGCGTTTTGTCTGTTGGTTGGTCTGTCCGTCACGGTTAGATAAAAAAAACACTAAAGGCTTTTGAAAATATCATTTAACCTTTACTGTTCTTTCAGAAATATTGCGGTAATTTAAGGATGGGAGCATACAGGAATTGAGCCAGGGACTTAGAAGGAACATCCGAAACATCTTGCAAATAGGCGGATCTGACAGGGATCCGACTCCGACGGGGACCGCCTCTGAGTTTGTTATCTTGTTATTTCTATGTTAATTTTTCTTTTTTTTTTCTTTCAATTTCTTACTATTTTTTTTTCTTTTGTGTAATCCCCTACTCTCTCTCTCTATCTCTTTCTATCTCCCGGTGTCTCTTCCTTTCTTTCTTTCTCTCTCTCTCTCTCTCTGTCGCTCTGTCTCTGTCTCTCTATTTTACCTCGTTCTGTCTCTGTCTCTCTCTCTTTATCTCTCTTTCCTTTTCTCTCTCCCTCTCTCGCTCTGTTTCTCTCTCTGTCTCTCTCTCTCTGTCGCTCTTTCTGTCTCTCTCTTTACCTCGCTCTGTGTCTGTCTCTTTATCTCTCTTTCCATTTCTCTCTCCCTCTCTCTGTTTCTCTCTCTGTCTATCTATCTCTATCTTTCCGTGTGTCGTTATTACTTTTAACATTTTCTCTTTCTTTCTCTGTCACTATGTCATTATCTCGCTGTCTCATTTCTGTCATCATTGCCCCATTTCTCGATTTACTATTTGTCTCTTTCCACCAGTCACTACTTCTCTCTCTCTTTCTCTCTGTGTCACTCATTCCCCTCTCTCCTTCTTTCTGCTGTTATTTGTTCTCACTATTTCTTTTTTTTTGTCCTCCATCACTGAATTATTATTTTCTCTCGCTCTCTCTCTCTCTCTCTCTCTCTCGCTCTCTCTCTTAACTTTAGGTTTTTAGCAGAACCAGGATAGTTGACAAGATATTTCTATGTTTTAATCTCGCTCTTCACCGCTCATGACTTCATGGACCATAAGACTAACGACTTTTAATATCACTGCCTGGTATTGTAATCTAAGCACTAAGAATAAAAATAAACTCCAGAGAATCCTAAATGCTGCTGGTAAATTCATTGGCAAAAAACAAACCCCATTAGGGCAGCTGTTTGAGACAAACATCCTTACAAAATCTAAAAAGATTCCTGAAATAAGAAAGCACCCTTTGGGTCAAGATTTTGTTATTTTACCATCACAAAAGAGATACAAGACACCGATAGCAAAGAAAAACAGACACAAAAAAAAAAAAATTTTGTTCCTCTGGCAATCAGATCATTAAATAGAACCAATCTAATGTAAACTTATCATATGTTAATTGTGAGTGAGTCTGGTGTGAATGTACATTTTTTAAAATAATGTTTTGTTTTGTATAATGCACAAATTGTTAGACAAATTTCCTTACGGACAATAAAGATTGTTATTATTATTATTATTACTAGTCGACCGGCGGCATATCATACGCCGCTATTTTCCAAGGCAGGCCTTAGGCACTGCAACATATGTGACCACAGTGGGTATCGCACTTTCTTTGGACCCGTGCTTATTTTTAGGTGTATAAATTATTAAATTGAACCATTTTATAAAACATAACAGATTTCCCGCGGCCTCTATTGATTGACCAGGAGCCCCCTGGAAATCTCCTGAAATGTTATTAAATGCTATGCCGCCGGTCGAAAAAGTCCTGGAAATTTCCGGACATTATTAAAATCTTTTTAAAGTAAAAAAAAAATGCTATGCTATTTTGTGAATGAAAATAGTGCGGATTTGGATATATTATTTCCCATTCACAACTTGTGGCGCCATGGGATCTTCCCAATTGCTTGATATAAGTAAAGCGAATGCTTGAATTCATGAATGAAAAATACTATGAATAGAGTAAAAAAAAAAATGGCTAATTGACCTTAATTTACGCGATATTAAGAATATAGCTGCACTCATGTAACAATGGTTTAGAAAAACAAATTTGAATGTTAATTTGATTAAATGGACTATAATTAGTAGGCTATGTTCATGTTCAAAATCATAAAACTATATTTGCGAAGAGTAGTTCTATAATCTTCTTAGAGTTGAATTCAAGTTTTACTATTTAGATCTAGATCTAGATCTAGGAATAGAGAGATAAGTTACCTTTCGTAATCATGTCTAATGAACGAATTTACGTAATTAAAGTACTTTCTAAAGTGAAACCTGAAAGTATACTCTATCTGTGTATTGTTGTTCTAGTTTCAATAGTCTAACGACACAATAATCTGGAAATACTTTTAATAATATGACAATAATCTGAGAAGAAGAGAATTATGTAAACACCACTTTCATTCACACCGCGTGCGTGAGCCATGGGATCTTCCCCTTACTTATTTATCTCTTGAACCTTTGAACTTTGAGGAGAAGAGAATTATATAAACCCATAGACATATATATATAGACTGGCAGATGAAGAACAAATTATTCCACATTCATTCACAAAATAGCGTTGCGCCGCATGCTATGCTATTTTGTGAATGAAATAGTGCGGATTGGGTCCATTCACACCGTGGTGCGTACGCCAGGGGATCTTACCTATTTACTCGTTGTTGTTGTCTGACCTAATTCTTTGTGGATTATATATATAGATTATTATTATTATTTTAGGGACCATCTGTAACTCTCTTGCTTATATTTCCTTACAAAAAGGTAAAATAGTTGCCTATACAGGTAGGTAGGTAGACATAATTCAAACGTCACAGGTCGTCAACATACCTGAGGTGTATCAGCATGTCCCGGACGGAACACGGAGAGAAGTAAAACGCGTTCCTCAGCACGTGCCTCTCGTGTGAAGGTTGTGGAGACATGACGTAATTTCCGCTTGGGGGACAACTCTTGCTCTGCTTGTCCCCATCATGGTTGGCACCCAAACTGAAACAACCAAATCATTTCATGTTTAATGCAAAGTGGTCGAAAGCTAAATTGAGAATATTCAGAAACAATTCAAATAGCTTAGCTACTTAACTTTGACCGTGCTAGGCTCAGAGAGCTTGAAGTATTATTATTGTTTTATACAACGGATCTCTCATGTTCCTATAATAGGGTCAATGGCTATGGTGCAATTTTGAAGTAAAGAGAATACACAGTGGTTGTTGGAACTTGTTGGTGTACCAAAGTAAAGAGTAGACCAAAGTCATTTTAAGGCCAGTGAAGAATAGTTTAAGACTAAATGGCCAAAACCATTACCAAACCTTTTTCATTTAAACAAAGGAACACTCGAGAACGCTTTGCAGTAGTAAGAGCATCTGGGTTAGAGATTATTTTTACTAAAAGGATCTTTACAACATTGAGTCAGAGTTCAAGGACAGCTGCTCATGATTTGTAACTGAAAACAAAATCGAGACCTAAGTCTAAGTTTAATTTCGGAAGATTTGTTATTACATTTTACACTATTCTATCAAAGTTGGGTCAAGAATAAGTTAAAAATATTAACAAAAATATATCAATATGCTTGTGGGTCAACTTTACCTGTGCGCCAGCTCGTGGGTAGCCACCTTCACACATTGGAAGTCGCCCCTGTCGGCCACAATGGACACTGATGATGATGTTTGACAAATAGCATTCAGATAAGCCATACCTGTTGAAACAAAGATATGCTCATTGTATTCAAATTAGCCATACCTGTTGAAATCAAGATGCACACATAGTACATAGATTAACAGATAGATTTGATTATAATTTCATATACATAGTATCCGATAGAATAACAATTGAAATGATCCGGGGACTAGGATCACATACCTAAAACTGTATAATTAACTTTATCAACCATACATTGATAACTGGAGACATACCACAGGAAGGAATGCAGAACTGCAAATTTAATACCCATTTAGAAAAAAAAAACAGGAGACCCAACAAGTTGTAGGCCAATATATCTAACATCTAACATTGGCAAAATGGCACAAAAAAAAATAACTTTATAACAATCGTTCGACCAATAGCCCGTAGCCGCGTTACGGGGTTTGACGTTAGACATGTGACGTGGCGACGAGCTGTTGGTCTAACTCTAAACTGCCCACAAGATGCGACGTCACAAGTCAGCGTTCAGGTCTATTAGAACAATTGGCCTCGGCCAACCCGAAAAATCCCGAAATTCGAACTAAAAAAAAAAAAACTAGGTCAATAAGAAGTCACGTTCCGATTTTCACAAACTAAAAGTTCTGATTTAATTTTCATCAACTTCCGCTCACTCTTTCACATTTGTAGAATCCCTCAAATATTGGATTAAAATGCTAGCTTCTAACAAAAATCAAACCCAGGACTTTCGGTTCAAGAACCAAACTTTTTTTCGTTTTGTCAGCACGACCTTTCTAATTCGATCACATGTAGTTAAAAACTTACTCATTTAATACCTAATTAAAACCAAGCGTATAAATCGTTAGACACGAATGGTGGATCGCTAACAACAAAGTGTCTAATCAGTCTTATACTGTCTTAAGACTGTCTTATTCTGTCTTACGTAGGTGAGCGAAATAAAATAAATAACTACCATAAAAAAAATGTTAGCGCTTCTATCCAGATAGTCACTCAATAAAACATGGCGTGACCTTAGATACAACCGCAGCTTCAGGTACCTCGCAATGAACAATACAATAAAATATGTACCCAACTTTAAATGCTAGCCCAATAAAAACCTATTCACCATATACATACACAAACTCCTAGAAACTCACGTTAACAAACCCAGATTTAAACCCAGATAAAACTTAAAATATCGTCTGCTGGTGTTGTCCACATTCATCAACACAGTAGTTGAAATGTGGATAACAAATCCAGTTTATTGCAAGCTATCTTGAACTTTTATCTTTTAATACAGGCTTGCCTTAAGAAAAGCTGATTTTTTTAAAATTTGTTTTTGTTTCAATTTTTGCTGCAGTTTAAAAATATATCTTTTGTAGATTTAAATACGTTAAGTCAAAGTTAATAAATGCTTGGAAATCTGGCCATGTTTTAAAACTAAGTTTTAAAAATGGCAAAAAATCTAAGTGTTGATTTCAGTAAGATAACCAAGCAGAGGAGAATCATTCGTAAGAGCAGAAGTGAGCTAATGTGTAGCAGAAGGGAGCATTCATTGAATAAATTGAAATATTTCTTTGCCGCCGAAAATAGATTTTTTGCACTTGGCCTCCATATTGCATTACATGACACGTCATAACAGTGACCTTTCTATATAGCGACCTTGACATTGTTTATTTTGTCTATTAGTTTCATCATCTCTTCCATACTTTCTCTCTTTATTTTCATACGCTTTTCTTTAGGTTCCATTATATCACCTCAACATTTCTAGTTATCGCTTTCTCATTTTTTTTCTCTTTTACTGAATTGTTTTGCTTAAAAAAACTAAGCCTGATCTTAAACAAAATCAAAGTGTAAACCAAAAAGCAGATTATGGGATCAACTATATGTATGAAAATCTTCTATAAATAAACCTACCTCCCAGACCAATGCCTTGTTTAATAGTCAGTCTATATCTGAAACATTAGAGAGTACTAATTACATTACATACAGAATCAACTACGCTTCTGGTTTTTCTTGTAATGGACCTCATTCACCAATCGTAAATAAACACATTTAGCCACGTCATAATATTGATAAAACAATGAAAAATACGTATCACGTGACAGACTTTATGGATTGCATAATTTGTATAGAAGATATATAGAATCACGTGGCTAAATGTTTGTTTACGATTGGTGAATAAGATCCATTGTGCTTTTGTACAATATACATAAATACATGACTACAAAAAGGATTGGTTATGGATAGCTATATTAAATATGTTATTGGGTAATATGTATCTCAATGGTAAAAGCCTAATAGCTTTGTGCGGAGAAATTATAGACATAGAACTATTGGCAATGTTGAAATCTATGGTCAGCAATCTCTATGTAGGTCCTAGTTTTTTTTAATGAGTATAAGTATCATTTAAAGGTCATGAAACAAATTCATATAATGCTGGGTTGCATCCTTTTTTTTTTGGGGGGGGGAGGAGGAGAGAGGGGTATTCTAAGTTACTAACGAGCCAATGACGTGTGTCATGTGACTAAGTACTCACGCGGTGAAGATCATGGCGTGGTCAAACTCTGGCAGGTGTCGACGCCCGCCGAGCCATTTGGTGAACTTCTTCAGCGCCCTGTCAGTGTAGATGGACGCCATCCCGTGCGTGGGTACAGTGCCCCAGTCCACAATCTGTTCCAGCCAGCCGGAATCCTCCCGCCTCTGTGGGAAACCAAAATGCATTTTAAAAAAACATGGCGCTGGCGTATCCAAAGGAGGGACACATCAATATCTTCACAGTCCAATACGATGGGGGCTGACCCTAATCTCTGACCTACTTTGAAAATAAGCCACGTCTTAATACATGACAATGATGGCAATGTCATCCTATGAAAACATGCAGATGTAGTTCTTTCCAGTACAGCCTAGATCTAGTAGATCTACTAAATAATTATACCAATTAGTGAATTATTGTAATATACTTTTTATTGCTAAAAGATGTCTTGATCTAGACTATATATTCACGTTAAAACAGATATCGATGAGGCCATTAATATAAACAACACTACCATGTGACATAGAAGAAATACGGACCTAACCCATTACTCTCCATTCACAGTTATATAATTACGTAGTCGTAGAGGTTTTTTGACACTAGTTACTTAGTTGTTCAGTTCTAATTGATGTATCATAGGATCTCCTACATAGGAGATAATCTCATTTTTGCAATGGTCAAACGACTATTCTTGTATGTTAGATGTACTTGTATCTGTTTTGTATAGGTTTCTGTGATAAGCTTGCCTCTGTGATGTATTCGTTTCTATGACGTAATTGTCGCTCTGACGTACTTGCCTCTATATGACGTACTTGCCTCTATGACGTACTTGCCTCATGATGTACTTGTTTCCGTGATGTATTTGTTTAAATGATGTTCTTGCCTCTATGACGTACTTGCCTCTATGACGTACTGGCCTCTATGATGTACTTGCCTCTATGAAGTACTGGCCTCTATGATGTACTTACCTCTATGACGTACTGGCCTCTATGGCGTACTTGCATCTATGACGTACTGGCCTCTATGATGTACTTGCCTCTATGACGTACTGGCCTCTATGACGTACTTGCCTCTATGGCGTACTTGTCTCTATGATGTTCTTGCCTCTATGACGTACTGGCCTCTATGATGTACTTGCCTCTATGACGTACTTGCCTCTATGACGTACTTGCCTCTATGACGTACTGGCCTCTATGATGTACTTGCTTCGATGACGTACTTGCCTCTATGACGTACTTGCCTCTATGACGTACTTGCCTCTATGATGCACTTGCCTCAAAGATGTATCTGTCACTTTGAAATATCTAGTTCGTTGATGTATCTACCAGTGACGCATCCGAATGTGTGATGTCAATGGGTTGTATCTGTGATGTAGTCCTACCTATACAATCTATGTATACACGATGCAACTGTATTAGTGATGAAAGGGTATCTGTATACTTGTGTATATCTACATCTGTGAAGTTCTGTATCTCTGATAAATTGTGCAATTATTTTCCAGATTTTTCAGTTTGTCTTAGACTGGGAGGGAGAGTGCCTCAATATCTGGCTTTATATAAAACAAAAATCACGCACCCCCCCCCTCCCCTCAATACTAACTGTACAGCAAAAGACTTACCTCAGCGACCAGTATCCCAGATATCTTCACACTGATACTTAAATCTGGGTCAGTGATTGTGGCGTACCTCTGATCAATCTACAGAACAAAAAACGGAAATGTCAGGTTCTATAACAAAAACGAATGTAAATAAAAAGATGTCCGAATTTTAGGGGAAAAAGTTGGGGGGGGTGGGGGGAGAGAGGGAAGGGGGGGGACTATTTCCGAAGATCAAATGTCAAAGAAGACATTAGTAAAATCACGGTTAATTTGAGGCGAACTGTAAACAGACAGAGCTGGGAATAGATTGATAATGGATAATTAAGAAAGCGTACAACGTATTGAACGAATTGTACTAGTAGAAAAGTCTTTTCCGAATTATGTCAATTTCTCTCTGTAGATAGATTCTAGATGTAATAAGATTTAGGTCGCTAAACAAAACGATTTCTAAACCAAGTTTTGTTTTAAAATTTGTTTTTAGTTTATTTTTCTGTTATGAATTAATTACAAAAAATGAAATTTGCTTCTATTTATAAATTCGTACATATTTTATTTTTTAAAGTTGCTAGTGTAATAAGCTTACAATCATAAGCACAGAGATAGACACACACACACAGTGCTAAAGAGAGAGAGAGAGACAGAGAGAAAGAGAAATACAGCCAGAAAAACTCCAAGTATTTGAAAGTCTCAATCAACCAGAACGAGATTTTTTGTTTGTTTTTGGTTTTTTTCCCGACCTGTAGTTGTACCAGGTTTACAAAATCGGAGAGGGAAAAAAAACAACGACATATTTTCGCAGAATTTTTAAGAATATTTTAACTTTTTTGAGCCTACATTGTATTTTTTGTCACTTGCTTCAAGGTCAAACGCGAGACTTTAGGATGTGAGTGAGTTACGAAGCACTAATCGAGAGGTCAATAGAAGAAAACAATACGAACAACTCTGGGCAACTAATTCATCACTGCATGTATTTACTTTGATCAATAATCATATTGTGCTATGCATCTATTTGTTCTTGCGGTATGCGCGTGGACTGACGAGCGGTGGTCCCGAGTTCAAACCCACCCGCTGCCATCCCCGTCTTTCTGCGGGAGGTTTGGGCAAGGAAGTCTTCGTCTCTGAAGGAATATCTCAAACATGTCGAACTATTTCCAAACATTTTACAAACGTTTTACAAACATTTTGTTCTAAGGATTGTCTTTGTTTCCGAAAATTAAGGGTAATTGCGTTATTTCACAGAACCGTCAAAAACTCTTTAAAAAAAAAACAAGAAAAAAAAAACAACACAAAAACTTAAAAGACAAAAACAATGTGTAATTGTATCTATTAGTTTGGCCCAGTCAAGTAATTAAAATTGTTATAGATCTACACTAAAAATATCTATGCTAATAGAAATATTCTTTCTTTCTGGATGTACTTTGACATTATGACTTGTCTGGACCAGTCGGAAAGGATAAGGGAGAAAGACAGGAGTATCTTTGTGATCGCTTTAAAAATAAATCATGAAAAAACGACCTGAATTCGAACTCACCATTACACTAACCACTCTGACAGCGAATCGCTTGTAAAATTAAAAGGTTTTATTGTTATCTATCGGAGGCTTCAAATTTTAAAGTGGCGACCTATAATGGGGGAGTGGGGGCTAATTTAACTTATACCACCACACCAGTCAAGTGTAATTTCTTTCAAAACAAAATAGTTAATTACCAATAGTTAATAAGTAAAGTATCCCCTTCAGACCTTGCGATATATGGGGCAGATGATGTTAAGGTCATCTGTTTCTTTAGCCAACGGTTTACGAGCAGGGTATGTGGCCAGCACAACGACCAACCGCCTTTATTTTCCCCAAACAAAGTAAGGTACCCATTAGAGTTGGGTGAACTCAGGGGAGCCCAAAAAATCCCGAAATTCAAAATCCCAGTCTTCACCGGGATTCGAACCCAGGACCTCAGGTTCGGAAGACAAGCGCTTAACCATTCGGCCACAGCGCCCCCAATAGTTAATAAAATAATTGGTTAATTTTTTAACTTGATTCTTGTACTGTCAGGTCAGAGAAATAATTGTGCGAAATATCAGTTGTGTGTGTGTGTGAAAAAAACTTGTATAAACTTTTTACCAAAACAGACAGACAGAGTGAGCTGATAGAAGCTTTGTAAAACGGTATGGGAATGGGAAAGCGTTCGATCAATGTATTAACTACATGATAGAGTCAGAATCTCTTACAACAAGATATTATTAGCCTGTGTGGTACACGGACAGACAAAAAGACGCAAACACACACGTATAAGTTAATTAAACTGAGACAGATTTTGACATCAAACACAAAATATATTTTCTAACGTCTATTTCGTACTCTTCAATTATCAAGCTCCCACCTCCATAATGTTTTAAATCATTATAAACAATTCATTTAAAATCAGTAATAAAGTATTAAAAAAATTCCTGTCTAATAGATAACATTTTAATTAACTATCGTGTTTTCAATACAACGATCAACCGATACCACTAGGCAGTTGCGTCACTAGGATGGGTGTCACCCGGTGCGGACCGCACTCCCCGCAGCCCCTTAGTGACGCCACTGCCACTAGATTCTAAGCTTAACATCTATAAGCCAGAAAAAAAAAGCCTGACCTATAAAAGAATTTAAATTCAAAACCCGTCCATATTACCTCTACCATTAGGCCAGGGTCCTTCGAAGCCGTAATAAAAAAAATCCTTAACAAAAACTTCAGAGACAATTTGTTTTCTTTGCTTTCAAATATGAACAGTAAAAAAAAAACAACATCTTTTGACTTTCCCATAGTATGAGAACCCCTCTTGAGATTAAAAAGGTGAGAATTAGGTCAAACCAAATAAGATGCCCGCGATAAAGGTCAAGCAATCCCAACTGCTCGGGTTTCCTATTACCCACACAATCCACCTGTCCGTGTTGGCTCGCAGCGTGCACACTTACCATTGCGAAGACCATTCCGTAGTACCTCCTGATTCGGGCCAGCGCCACCTTGTGGTCGCCCCCGTTATCTAGTAGATATTGCCGGAAGATGGAGTTGTCGACCACCACAAGTACGCCGACCTTTGCGCTCACCCGCTGTCGCTTGCGGATGATTAAGGGCCTGGAGGGGCCTGGGCCTATCTTAATTTGATGAGACATCTTGATGGGGGCCCATCGCCTGCTGCGATCTGTCGAGAGAAGAAACGGCTGTTTATGTTGTAATCTTGTTAGGCATTTTAGCGTTAGTAAGGTTTAGTGGTATAGTGTTTAAAACATGACTTGGTTATGAGACAACCACATAGTATATGTAGACTAGAGAAAACGACACAGATATAGGTGAGATATACAAAAAATTTCTGTTAATATAATGGGACTTTTCCACTTGAATATTTTAACGATTAAAAAGTCTTGAAATAGTTGTGTTCATTTTTTTCAATGTCATCTTATCTTCTTATATTATTAAATACAGACATTACTTGAAAAAAAAAACAAGATGATTACGTCCCACGCGTGTCCCTAGGTCAATCTAGTCATGCATGTTAACCAATGACTTTTTGGTTTTCGTGGCTGACTCAGGCAACCCATTCCATGCTAATGCGGTACCTGCCATATATTTTGTAAGAAATAACAAAGGATT
>JADKLZ010032673.1:0-14583 GCA_021533235.1 Biomphalaria straminea | reverse complement strand
AACGTGTAAAATGTTTTACCCAGACAGACAGACAAACGGTGTGAGTTTAAAAAAAAAAGCTTTATAAAAGAAAAAAAAAGCAAAAAAAAAATTGAATGAAACTTACCGTGCAGAAGGCCGACTTCTTGCCGAAGATAAGTTTACATTGCATGTCGGCTGTGTACAGGTGGCCCGGTGGTAGCCTTTTCAGCTCATAGCTGTAGTAAACTGGGGGGTCATCGTTCACACAGACCGAGGAAGACTTGCTGTTGGGGGGGGGGGGAATCGGAACAAAAAAACAAGCATTAAAATAAAAAGATTATGATGAAAAGGTCATAGGTTATCAAAATGGCGCGCATCAAGGGAAATGCAGCATGTCGACAAGTGTTCTGGATAAAATGTTTTGTTAGGGCATCACTGTGGGGCGAAGGGGGGAAGACGGGGGATTTAGTTGTGACTGGGGCGCTGAGAAGGAAAGTAAAACGGGGCGGGGGGGGGGGACCGAGGGTGCCATGGAGTGCTATGGCACACTTTTAGAGAAGGAAAAAAAATATTGGATGATGCTCGACAGATATCGCACCTAACTGCCCCATAACCCATATACAAAAGAATGGCTACCTGGTAGATCATAACATCATAACATCTTAATCTCATTGTTGTGAGAGCATCATTCCTTGACGATCACGTTATGGGCAAGAGAGTATATTATACATTTGCTCTTCCTATTGGATTCCATCTTGAGATGCTGTGAGCAAAAAACACCAAGTCATAGAAATCTGCAACGTCTTGAACACAGCTGACGGAATCAATTAAGACCAAGTTTAAGTTGTAGTTAGCATAACGAATATAATGCACGAGCGGCTTCTTTTGATGAAGCAATACCTGAAGACCATTGTAGGTTCCACTATCCACTTATATTGGAAGCATCATCAATGGCTTAGCCTCGCAGTTAATTTAAAGATAAATAGGGATTATTCATTACTTGGAACATTTGTTCCGCCAATTTTGCAGACGTCAGGTTCTCACAAAAGACGAACAACTAGAAATGATTCTCTAATTGCTATTTTTGGGGTATTCCGTCATCGAGATCACAGAACAGTTTGTTTTTTATTTACAATCATGTAAATTTGATCAACTGTAAATATGTCTTGAGTGCTCTCAACAGTGATGAAAACTTCCTAGGACGCTGTTATCCTAAATAAATGTTATACACTGTTTCAAAGTAACTACTTCATTAGATCGGATTCAAAAGTTAAAAATTCACAACTGTTAAGTTGCTTTTTTTTTCACTTGCTATTTTTTTTAAAAAGGAAACTTCAAAATTTGCGCTATTTAATTTTAGCTTTGTCATCATAGGAATGCTTGAGCCTTAGCCGCTTTTCTTTGCCTCATTTTTTGGCTTTAAATGCCTCTTTTGGGGCCTTCCTGCCCTCTTTTGTGGGCTTTTTTTTTGTAAGTAATAATAGCAAAGACATGCTACATAGCAATTGAGCCCATCAGAGACCAGAAAATGATACAAGATTACAATTCAACAACTAAACGATAATATTAAATTAATTGTTGATTTGTTTTCCTTTGATAACTTTCCCTTTTTTTTTTCGAGACAATCACGAACAACAGGAGGTTAATAAAACGTTCACATAACATATCATATATACTAAAAAAAAAAGAAACATATTAAGCTTTGAGAAAAAAGAATAATTAACATTGCTTCAAAATTTTAATTCGTGATTTAGTTTCATTCGTAAGTTCTCTCGTGGGCCCCAACTAGTCATGGGCTCAAGTGAAATGAACACATTTGCCGCTTTGCGCCGTTGTTGCTACTCCACGGGATGTGGGCCCATGATGGTCGTGGGCCCGGGTTCATTGAGCCCCTTCGCGCCATGGATGCTACGCCACTGTGAATGGCTACCTTGTAGATCATAATTGGACCTACCTAGCTACCCCATAATCTATATATAAGAATGGCTACATCATAGATCATAATTAGACCTATGTGTACGACTATAGATGTATTGGTAGGGTGTTTAAAATTCAAAGCTAATGACCAGTGTATGCTAACATTGACATATTAAATAAATGATAATTCCAAAATATTTTTTTTATTATAAAAGGTCTATTGTGTGTGTTGTAGCATACGCCGGTATTTAGTGACGGGCGAACACTTCCTGAAAGACACACAAGTCCAAATGTGGTGGTTGGTTTGTCGACCAACAGAGAAGATTACTTATTTTTCTGAGACTCGCTCTCTGTCGCCGCGAAAGTTACGTGGGGTAACTCTAGTCCGACTTGCAGAAATAAAAGAGTTATCTTTCCATGATTTTTTCATTGAGGGTTAGAGAGTCGGCGTGCGTGCGTCTTGTCCCGCATGGTTGGGCGACGTAGAGAATTATAAATACAGAGAGTATCAGGCGCTAAACTTTGCACTGAACAAAATATGCATTCCAGATTAAGCCGGTGCGTTCCAAAGTTAGGGACAGGCCAGTAGGATGGGTGACACCCGGTGTAGACGGCACCCCCCCTAGTGACGCCACTGGGACAGGCTTCATGTTTTTCCTAATGTTTTGAGGATGTTGTATATTTTCTCTCTAAAAAGGATAGCAGCAGGAAAAACAAAACAAAACAAAAAACTGAGTGAAGGAGAGTATACTTGTGATGGGTGTTAGATGCATGTCACTTATGACAGGCTATACTTTCATTGTCAGGCCAGGCGAGTGTAGGAACGGATGACAATAGGAACCGTCATCAGGCTGTACGTGTGGTTCTATGGACAGGGGGGGGGGGTCCGGCGAAATGGGCCAGTCAGCTGGGATGGGGGCGGGGAGCAGAATGAGGAGCAGACCACACTAGTTGTCACACAATGGGGGCCATAGCCTAAAGTGGCAAATATCCTCACCATACATCTACCCCCCTCCTCTAATGCTGTCATTTTGTTTTCCTAACCAGAACTCGAAGGCGTATGATATACCAGGGCAGATGATATACCAGGGGCAGTGAGGCAATACTAAAATATACTCTTTGCCCATTTTTCTTGTCCCTTCTTCATATATTCTCTGTTTTCGTATCTTTTTTAGCGGCCCCCGTAAGGGGAAAAAGCCGCTATTAGGTTTGTGCAAAATGTCCGTCTGTCCGTCTGTCACACTCAGGGCGCCAAAACTAGAAGAGATACGAAAAATATTTTTTCACCATTAAATGCGGCTTGAAAAGTTTAGGTGCAACGGCTACTTTTAGTTTTCTAAAAGCAAACCGTTTAATTTATAAAATTAATTATGCAAGCGATTTTTTAATAACAAAACACCAATTCTGAAACAATTACGTAAATGTAAGGGAGGAAATGTTACTAGAAAAAATGCTCTTGTCATGTCGGAAATGACATGATTCTAAACTAATTTCTTAAATTTAAAAAAAAATCAGATTTAAAAAAAAAAATTGTTCAGTGCCCCCATTAGAATGAAAAAAAGCATTTTTTTTTTGCGTTTTGTCTGTTGGTTGGTCTGTCCGTCACGGTTAGATAAAAAAAACACTAAAGGCTTTTGAAAATATCATTTAACCTTTACTGTTCTTTCAGAAATATTGCGGTAATTTAAGGATGGGAGCATACAGGAATTGAGCCAGGGACTTAGAAGGAACATCCGAAACATCTTGCAAATAGGCGGATCTGACAGGGATCCGACTCCGACGGGGACCGCCTCTGAGTTTGTTATCTTGTTATTTCTATGTTAATTTTTCTTTTTTTTTTCTTTCAATTTCTTACTATTTTTTTTTCTTTTGTGTAATCCCCTACTCTCTCTCTCTATCTCTTTCTATCTCCCGGTGTCTCTTCCTTTCTTTCTTTCTCTCTCTCTCTCTCTCTGTCGCTCTGTCTCTGTCTCTCTATTTTACCTCGTTCTGTCTCTGTCTCTCTCTCTTTATCTCTCTTTCCTTTTCTCTCTCCCTCTCTCGCTCTGTTTCTCTCTCTGTCTCTCTCTCTCTGTCGCTCTTTCTGTCTCTCTCTTTACCTCGCTCTGTGTCTGTCTCTTTATCTCTCTTTCCATTTCTCTCTCCCTCTCTCTGTTTCTCTCTCTGTCTATCTATCTCTATCTTTCCGTGTGTCGTTATTACTTTTAACATTTTCTCTTTCTTTCTCTGTCACTATGTCATTATCTCGCTGTCTCATTTCTGTCATCATTGCCCCATTTCTCGATTTACTATTTGTCTCTTTCCACCAGTCACTACTTCTCTCTCTCTTTCTCTCTGTGTCACTCATTCCCCTCTCTCCTTCTTTCTGCTGTTATTTGTTCTCACTATTTCTTTTTTTTTGTCCTCCATCACTGAATTATTATTTTCTCTCGCTCTCTCTCTCTCTCTCTCTCTCTCGCTCTCTCTCTTAACTTTAGGTTTTTAGCAGAACCAGGATAGTTGACAAGATATTTCTATGTTTTAATCTCGCTCTTCACCGCTCATGACTTCATGGACCATAAGACTAACGACTTTTAATATCACTGCCTGGTATTGTAATCTAAGCACTAAGAATAAAAATAAACTCCAGAGAATCCTAAATGCTGCTGGTAAATTCATTGGCAAAAAACAAACCCCATTAGGGCAGCTGTTTGAGACAAACATCCTTACAAAATCTAAAAAGATTCCTGAAATAAGAAAGCACCCTTTGGGTCAAGATTTTGTTATTTTACCATCACAAAAGAGATACAAGACACCGATAGCAAAGAAAAACAGACACAAAAAAAAAAAAATTTTGTTCCTCTGGCAATCAGATCATTAAATAGAACCAATCTAATGTAAACTTATCATATGTTAATTGTGAGTGAGTCTGGTGTGAATGTACATTTTTTAAAATAATGTTTTGTTTTGTATAATGCACAAATTGTTAGACAAATTTCCTTACGGACAATAAAGATTGTTATTATTATTATTATTACTAGTCGACCGGCGGCATATCATACGCCGCTATTTTCCAAGGCAGGCCTTAGGCACTGCAACATATGTGACCACAGTGGGTATCGCACTTTCTTTGGACCCGTGCTTATTTTTAGGTGTATAAATTATTAAATTGAACCATTTTATAAAACATAACAGATTTCCCGCGGCCTCTATTGATTGACCAGGAGCCCCCTGGAAATCTCCTGAAATGTTATTAAATGCTATGCCGCCGGTCGAAAAAGTCCTGGAAATTTCCGGACATTATTAAAATCTTTTTAAAGTAAAAAAAAAATGCTATGCTATTTTGTGAATGAAAATAGTGCGGATTTGGATATATTATTTCCCATTCACAACTTGTGGCGCCATGGGATCTTCCCAATTGCTTGATATAAGTAAAGCGAATGCTTGAATTCATGAATGAAAAATACTATGAATAGAGTAAAAAAAAAAATGGCTAATTGACCTTAATTTACGCGATATTAAGAATATAGCTGCACTCATGTAACAATGGTTTAGAAAAACAAATTTGAATGTTAATTTGATTAAATGGACTATAATTAGTAGGCTATGTTCATGTTCAAAATCATAAAACTATATTTGCGAAGAGTAGTTCTATAATCTTCTTAGAGTTGAATTCAAGTTTTACTATTTAGATCTAGATCTAGATCTAGGAATAGAGAGATAAGTTACCTTTCGTAATCATGTCTAATGAACGAATTTACGTAATTAAAGTACTTTCTAAAGTGAAACCTGAAAGTATACTCTATCTGTGTATTGTTGTTCTAGTTTCAATAGTCTAACGACACAATAATCTGGAAATACTTTTAATAATATGACAATAATCTGAGAAGAAGAGAATTATGTAAACACCACTTTCATTCACACCGCGTGCGTGAGCCATGGGATCTTCCCCTTACTTATTTATCTCTTGAACCTTTGAACTTTGAGGAGAAGAGAATTATATAAACCCATAGACATATATATATAGACTGGCAGATGAAGAACAAATTATTCCACATTCATTCACAAAATAGCGTTGCGCCGCATGCTATGCTATTTTGTGAATGAAATAGTGCGGATTGGGTCCATTCACACCGTGGTGCGTACGCCAGGGGATCTTACCTATTTACTCGTTGTTGTTGTCTGACCTAATTCTTTGTGGATTATATATATAGATTATTATTATTATTTTAGGGACCATCTGTAACTCTCTTGCTTATATTTCCTTACAAAAAGGTAAAATAGTTGCCTATACAGGTAGGTAGGTAGACATAATTCAAACGTCACAGGTCGTCAACATACCTGAGGTGTATCAGCATGTCCCGGACGGAACACGGAGAGAAGTAAAACGCGTTCCTCAGCACGTGCCTCTCGTGTGAAGGTTGTGGAGACATGACGTAATTTCCGCTTGGGGGACAACTCTTGCTATGCTTGTCCCCATCATGGTTGGCACCCAAACTGAAACAACCAAATCATTTCATGTTTAATGCAAAGTGGTCGAAAGCTAAATTGAGAATATTCAGAAACAATTCAAATAGCTTAGCTACTTAACTTTGACCGTGTTAGGCTAAGGAGCTAGAAGTATTATTATTGTTTTATACAACGGATCTCTCATGTTCCTATAATAGGGTCAATGGCTATGGTGCAATTTTGAAGTAAAGAGAATACACAGTGGTTGTTGGAACTTGTTGGTGTACCAAAGTAAAGAGTAGACCAAAGTCATTTTAAGGCCAGTGAAGAATAGTTTAAGACTAAATGGCCAAAACCATTACCAAACCTTTTTCATTTAAACAAAGGAACACTCGAGAACGCTTTGCAGTAGTAAGAGCATCTGGGTTAGAGATTATTTTTACTAAAAGGATCTTTACAAAATTGAGTCAGAGTTCAAGGATAGCTGCTCATGATTCGTAACTGAAAACAAAATCCAGACCTAAGTCTAAGTCTAATTTCGGAAGATTTGTTATTACATTTTACACTATTCTATCAAAGTTGGGTCAAGAATAAGTTAAAAATAATAACAAAAATATATCAATATGCTTGTGGGTCAACTTTACCTGTGCGCCAGCTCGTGGGTAGCCACCTTCACACATTGGAAGTCGCCCCTGTCGGCCACAATGGACACTGATGATGATGTTTGACAAATAGCATTCAGATAAGCCATACCTGTTGAAAAAAAGATATGCTCACTGTATTCAAATTAGCCATACCTGTTGAAATCAAGATGCACACATAGTACATAGTTTAACAGATAGACTTGATTATAATTACACTCATATAGTACCCGATAGAATAACAATTGAAATGATCCGGGGACTAGGAGCACATACCCAAAACTGTATAATTAACTTTATCAACCATACATTGATAACTGGAGACATACCACAGGAATGCAGAACTGCAAACTTAATACCCATTTAGAAAAAAAAAACAGGAGACCCAACAAGTTGTAGGCCAATATCTCTGGCATCTAACATTGGCAAAATTGCACAAAAAAATAACTTTATAACAATCGTTCGACCAATAGCCCGTAGCCGCGTTACGGGGTTTGACGTCAGACATGTGACGTGGCGACGAGCTATTGGTCTAAACTGCCCACAAGATGCGAGTCAGCGTTCAGGCCTATTAGAACAATTTGCCTCGGCCCACCCGAAAAAGCCCGAAATTCGAACTAAAAAAAACAAAAAAACTAGGTCAATAAGAAGTCACGTTCCGATTTTCACAAAACTAAAAGTTCTGATTTAATTTTCATCAACTTCCGCTCACTCTTTCACATTTGTAGAATCCTTCAAATATTGGATTAAAATGCTAGCTTCTAACAAAAATGAAACCCAGGACTTTCGGTTCAAGAGCCAAACTTTTTTTCGTTTTGTCATCACGACCTTTCTAATTCGATCACATGTAGTTAAAAACTTACTCATTTAATACCTAATTAAAACCAAGCGTATAAATCGTTAAGACACGAATGATGGATCGCTAACAACAAAGTGTCTAATCAGTCTTATACTGTCTTAAGACTGTCTTATTCTGTCTTACGTAGGTGAGCGAAATAAAATAAATAACTACCATAAAAAAAATGTTAGCGCTTCTATCCAGATAGTCACTCAATTAAACATGGCGTGACCTTAGATACACCCGCAGCTTCAGGTACCTCGCAATGAACAATACAATAAAATATGTACCCAACTTTAAACGCCAGCCCAATAAAAACCTATTCACCATATACATACACAAACTCCTAGAAACTCGCGTTAACAAACCCAGATTTAAACCCAGATAAAACTTAAAATACCGTCTGCTGGTGTTGTCCACATTCATCAACACAGTAGTTGAAATGTGGATAACAAATCCAGTTTATTGCAAGTTATCTTGAACTTTTATCTTTCAATAAAAGCTTGCCTTAAGAAAAGCTGATTTTTTTTTAAAATTTGTTTTTGTTTCAATTTTTGCTGCAGTTTAAAAATATATCTTTTGTAGATTTAAATACGTGAAGTCAAAGTTAATAAATGCTTGGACATCTGGCCATGTTTTAAAACTAAGTTTTAAAAATGGCAAAAAATCTAAGTGTTGATTTCAGTAAGATAACCAAGCAGAGGAGAATCATTCGTAAGAGCAGAAGTGAGCTAATGTGTAGCAGAAGGGAGCATTCATTGAATAAATTGAAATATTTCTTTGCCGCCGAAAATAGATTTTTTGCACTTGGCCTCCATATTGCATTACATGACACGTCATAACAGTGACCTTTCTATATAGCGACCTTGACATTGTTTATTTTGTCTATTAGTTTCATCATCGCTTCCAATCTTTCTCTCTTTATTTCCATACGTTTTTCTTTATGTTCCATTATATCACCTCAACATTTCTAGTTATCGCTTTCTCATTTTTTTTCTCTCTTACTGAATTGTTTTGCTTAAAGAAAGTAAGCGTGATCTTCAAACAAAATCAAAGTGTTAACAAAAAAGCAGATTATGGTATCAAGTATAAGTATGAAAATCTTCTATAAATAGACCTACCTCCCAGACCAATGCCTTGTTTAATAGTAAGTCTATATCTGAAACATTAGAGAGTACTAATTACATTACATACAGAATCAACTACGCTTCTGGTTTTTCTTGTAATGGACCTCATTCACCAATCGTAAATAAACACATTTAGCCACGTCATAATATTGATAAAACAATGAAAAATACGTATCACGTGACAGACTTTATGGATTGCATAATTTGTATAGAAGATATATAGAATCACGTGGCTAAATGTTGTTTGTTTACGATTGGTGAATGAGATCCATTGTGCTTTTGTACAATATACATAAATACATGACTACAAAAAGGATTGGTTATGGATAGCTATATTAAATATGTTATTGGGTAATATGTATCTCAATGGTAAAAGCCTAATAGCTTTGTGCGGAGAAATTATAGACATAGAACTATTTGCAATGTTGAAATCTATGGTCAGCAATCTCTATGTAGGTCCTAGTTGTTTTTTTTTAATGAGTATAAGTATTATTTAAAGGTCATGAAACAAATTCATAAAATGCTGGGTTGTATCCTTTTTTTTTTGGGGGGGGGGAGGAGGAGGGAGGGGTATTCTAAGTTACTAACGAGCCAATGACGTGTGTCATGTGACTAAGTACTCACGCGGTGAAGATCATGGCGTGGTCAAACTCTGGCAGGTGTCGACGCCCGCCGAGCCATTTGGTGAACTTCTTTAGCGCCCTGTCAGTGTAGATGGACGCCATCCCGTGCGTGGGTACAGTGCCCCAGTCCACAATCTGTTCCAGCCAGCCGGAATCCTCCCGCCTCTGTGGGGAGCAAAATGCATTTAAAAAAAAACATGTCGCTGGCGTATCCAAAGGAGGGACACATCAATATCTTAACAGTCCAGTACGATGGGGGCTGACCCTAATCTCTGACCTACTTTGAAATAAGCCACGTCTTAATACATGACAATGATGGCAATGTCATCCTATGATAACATGCAGATGTAGTTCTTTCCAGTACAGCCTAGATCTAGTAGATCTACTAAATAATTATACCAATTAGTGAATTATTGTAATATACTTTTTATTGCTAAAAGATGTCTTGATCTAGAATATATATTCACGTTAAAACAGATATCGATGAGGCCATTAATATAAACAACACTACCATGTGACATAGAAGAAATACGGACCTAACCCATTACTCTCCATTCACAGTTATATAATTACGTAGTCGTAGAGGTTTTTTGACACTAGTTACTTAGTTGTTCAGTTCTAATTGATGTATCATAGGATCTCCTACATAGGAGACAATCTCATTTTTGCAATGGTCAAATGACTAGTCTTGTATGTTAGATGTACTTGTATCTGTTTTGTATAGATTTCTGTGATAAGCTTGCCTCTGTGATGTATTCGTTTCTATGACGTAATTGTCGCTCTGACGTACTTGCCTCTATATGACGTATTTGCCTCATGATGTACTTGTTTCCGTGATGTGTTAAATGATGTTCTTGCCTCTATGGCGTACTTGCCTCTATGATGTACTTAGCTCTATGACGTACTTGCCTCTATGGCGTACTTGCCTCTATGATGTTCTTGCCTCTATGACGTACTGGCCTTTATGATGTACTTGCCTCTATGACGTACTTGCCTCTATGACGTACTGGCCTCTATGATGTACTTGCTTCGATGACGTACTTGCCTCTATGACGTACTTGCCTCTATGACGTACTTGCCTCTATGATGCACTTGCCTCAAAGATGTATCTGTCACTTTGAAATATCTAGTTCGTTGATGTATCTACCAGTGACGCATCCGAATGTGTGATGTCAATGGGTTGTATCTGTGATGTAGTCCTACCTATACAATCTATGTATACACGATGCAACTGTATTAGTGATGAAAGGGTATCTGTATACTTGTGTATATCTACATCTGTGAAGTTCTGTATCTCTGATAAATTGTGCAATTATTTTCCAGATTTTTCAGTTTGTCTTAGACTGGGAGGGAGAGTGCCTCAATATCTGGCTTTATATAAAACAAAAATCACGCACCCCCCCCCCCCCCTCAATACTAACTGTACAGCAAAAGACTTACCTCAGCGACCAGTATCCCAGATATCTTCACACTGATACTTAAATCTGGGTCAGTGATTGTGGCGTACCTCTGATCAATCTACAGAACAAAAAACGGAAATGTCAGGTTCTATAACAAAAACGAATGTAAATAAAAAGATGTCCGAATTTTAGGGGAAAAAGTTGGGGGGGGTGGGGGGAGAGAGGGAAGGGGGGGGACTATTTCCGAAGATCAAATGTCAAAGAAGACATTAGTAAAATCACGGTTAATTTGAGGCGAACTGTAAACAGACAGAGCTGGGAATAGATTGATAATGGATAATTAAGAAAGCGTACAACGTATTGAACGAATTGTACTAGTAGAAAAGTCTTTTCCGAATTATGTCAATTTCTCTCTGTAGATAGATTCTAGATGTAATAAGATTTAGGTCGCTAAACAAAACGATTTCTAAACCAAGTTTTGTTTTAAAATTTGTTTTTAGTTTATTTTTCTGTTATGAATTAATTACAAAAAATGAAATTTGCTTCTATTTATAAATTCGTACATATTTTATTTTTTAAAGTTGCTAGTGTAATAAGCTTACAATCATAAGCACAGAGATAGACACACACACACAGTGCTAAAGAGAGAGAGAGAGACAGAGAGAAAGAGAAATACAGCCAGAAAAACTCCAAGTATTTGAAAGTCTCAATCAACCAGAACGAGATTTTTTGTTTGTTTTTGGTTTTTTTCCCGACCTGTAGTTGTACCAGGTTTACAAAATCGGAGAGGGAAAAAAAACAACGACATATTTTCGCAGAATTTTTAAGAATATTTTAACTTTTTTGAGCCTACATTGTATTTTTTGTCACTTGCTTCAAGGTCAAACGCGAGACTTTAGGATGTGAGTGAGTTACGAAGCACTAATCGAGAGGTCAATAGAAGAAAACAATACGAACAACTCTGGGCAACTAATTCATCACTGCATGTATTTACTTTGATCAATAATCATATTGTGCTATGCATCTATTTGTTCTTGCGGTATGCGCGTGGACTGACGAGCGGTGGTCCCGAGTTCAAACCCACCCGCTGCCATCCCCGTCTTTCTGCGGGAGGTTTGGGCAAGGAAGTCTTCGTCTCTGAAGGAATATCTCAAACATGTCGAACTATTTCCAAACATTTTACAAACGTTTTACAAACATTTTGTTCTAAGGATTGTCTTTGTTTCCGAAAATTAAGGGTAATTGCGTTATTTCACAGAACCGTCAAAAACTCTTTAAAAAAAAAACAAGAAAAAAAAAACAACACAAAAACTTAAAAGACAAAAACAATGTGTAATTGTATCTATTAGTTTGGCCCAGTCAAGTAATTAAAATTGTTATAGATCTACACTAAAAATATCTATGCTAATAGAAATATTCTTTCTTTCTGGATGTACTTTGACATTATGACTTGTCTGGACCAGTCGGAAAGGATAAGGGAGAAAGACAGGAGTATCTTTGTGATCGCTTTAAAAATAAATCATGAAAAAACGACCTGAATTCGAACTCACCATTACACTAACCACTCTGACAGCGAATCGCTTGTAAAATTAAAAGGTTTTATTGTTATCTATCGGAGGCTTCAAATTTTAAAGTGGCGACCTATAATGGGGGAGTGGGGGCTAATTTAACTTATACCACCACACCAGTCAAGTGTAATTTCTTTCAAAACAAAATAGTTAATTACCAATAGTTAATAAGTAAAGTATCCCCTTCAGACCTTGCGATATATGGGGCAGATGATGTTAAGGTCATCTGTTTCTTTAGCCAACGGTTTACGAGCAGGGTATGTGGCCAGCACAACGACCAACCGCCTTTATTTTCCCCAAACAAAGTAAGGTACCCATTAGAGTTGGGTGAACTCAGGGGAGCCCAAAAAATCCCGAAATTCAAAATCCCAGTCTTCACCGGGATTCGAACCCAGGACCTCAGGTTCGGAAGACAAGCGCTTAACCATTCGGCCACAGCGCCCCCAATAGTTAATAAAATAATTGGTTAATTTTTTAACTTGATTCTTGTACTGTCAGGTCAGAGAAATAATTGTGCGAAATATCAGTTGTGTGTGTGTGTGAAAAAAACTTGTATAAACTTTTTACCAAAACAGACAGACAGAGTGAGCTGATAGAAGCTTTGTAAAACGGTATGGGAATGGGAAAGCGTTCGATCAATGTATTAACTACATGATAGAGTCAGAATCTCTTACAACAAGATATTATTAGCCTGTGTGGTACACGGACAGACAAAAAGACGCAAACACACACGTATAAGTTAATTAAACTGAGACAGATTTTGACATCAAACACAAAATATATTTTCTAACGTCTATTTCGTACTCTTCAATTATCAAGCTCCCACCTCCATAATGTTTTAAATCATTATAAACAATTCATTTAAAATCAGTAATAAAGTATTAAAAAAATTCCTGTCTAATAGATAACATTTTAATTAACTATCGTGTTTTCAATACAACGATCAACCGATACCACTAGGCAGTTGCGTCACTAGGATGGGTGTCACCCGGTGCGGACCGCACTCCCCGCAGCCCCTTAGTGACGCCACTGCCACTAGATTCTAAGCTTAACATCTATAAGCCAGAAAAAAAAAGCCTGACCTATAAAAGAATTTAAATTCAAAACCCGTCCATATTACCTCTACCATTAGGCCAGGGTCCTTCGAAGCCGTAATAAAAAAAATCCTTAACAAAAACTTCAGAGACAATTTGTTTTCTTTGCTTTCAAATATGAACAGTAAAAAAAAAACAACATCTTTTGACTTTCCCATAGTATGAGAACCCCTCTTGAGATTAAAAAGGTGAGAATTAGGTCAAACCAAATAAGATGCCCGCGATAAAGGTCAAGCAATCCCAACTGCTCGGGTTTCCTATTACCCACACAATCCACCTGTCCGTGTTGGCTCGCAGCGTGCACACTTACCATTGCGAAGACCATTCCGTAGTACCTCCTGATTCGGGCCAGCGCCACCTTGTGGTCGCCCCCGTTATCTAGTAGATATTGCCGGAAGATGGAGTTGTCGACCACCACAAGTACGCCGACCTTTGCGCTCACCCGCTGTCGCTTGCGGATGATTAAGGGCCTGGAGGGGCCTGGGCCTATCTTAATTTGATGAGACATCTTGATGGGGGCCCATCGCCTGCTGCGATCTGTCGAGAGAAGAAACGGCTGTTTATGTTGTAATCTTGTTAGGCATTTTAGCGTTAGTAAGGTTTAGTGGTATAGTGTTTAAAACATGACTTGGTTATGAGACAACCACATAGTATATGTAGACTAGAGAAAACGACACAGATATAGGTGAGATATACAAAAAATTTCTGTTAATATAATGGGACTTTTCCACTTGAATATTTTAACGATTAAAAAGTCTTGAAATAGTTGTGTTCATTTTTTTCAATGTCATCTTATCTTCTTATATTATTAAATACAGACATTACTTGAAAAAAAAAACAAGATGATTACGTCCCACGCGTGTCCCTAGGTCAATCTAGTCATGCATGTTAACCAATGACTTTTTGGTTTTCGTGGCTGACTCAGGCAACCCATTCCATGCTAATGCGGTACCTGCCATATATTTTGTAAGAAATAACAAAGGATT
>JADKLZ010032665.1:459-21568 GCA_021533235.1 Biomphalaria straminea | reverse complement strand
CAAACTGATCTCGAAAACTTTCACCCTGCAGAGATCTGAAGTAACTACGAATCTCTGAATGTCCATTTGAATTGAAACTGATCTTGAAAACTTTCTCCCTGCAGAGATCGGAAGAGAGCGCACTGTGCATTGTTATAGCAGAAGTGGGAATACGTTCAACTAAACCAGTGTCAAGGACGCTGCACTTCAATGTTGCCAACTAAAAAGAAAAAAAAAGGAATTACAAAGAGAAGATTTACTTTCACAAAAAAAATACAATGTGTGTACATAAAAAAAACTTACCCACAATTCCTTTACTATGGACACCGGATACACCCAAAATATTTCAATTTAGAGCCTAGTTGGGGAAATGTCTAATTTCAACGTGCATCACTAACAATAAAACTGATCATTTAGTCAAAGGAACAATAAAAGTTTCCAGAAAAGCCTCACCATTCAACATAGAGACAGACAGAAATCCCCCATTTTAACTGCTAAGCACATTCTATGTGGGGAAAATCAGGCTCAAACTTTTTTTTTTCTTTTCAGTTCTTGCACGCAACAAAACAAAACGAAAAAAAAAAGGTGATTGCGTTCCCACGTGCTCGAGTCTCCAAGAAGCTCAAAGATTATGTGACTTAATCCGTCTCTTGTCTCACGGATGTAAGAGGACTCATGGATATAAATCTTAACTTTTTTTTTTCTTTTAGTTCTGTGAAACAGTTGATCCTGGAGACACTGGTGTAGGTCAAGATGACTAGAGGACAAAGTTTTTACTTTAACGATTGGCACAATTAGTAAATATACTTTCAGGTCAGCAACGATCGGAGGGGGGGGGGGGATGCGTGGGAGGGGGGGGTACACACGTACACATTATTGAGTTGTGTCAGGTGTGCTCATGACTGCCAGGGAGTCTCCAGCTGATTCTCTTGAGGTCTTCTTAGTAAGTCTTATTGTTATCATGAAGCAAGAAGAGTGGTCAGGGGGGAAGAGCGCCGAACCAACAAAAAGATGAGAGAAGAAGTAGGTCTATCTGCAACTGACCAAACCCACCCATGCCACGTATGCGGCCGGCTTTTTAAAGCGAGGATCTTTGAGTTCGTAGGAAATGAGAAATGTGCTCATCTTCGATCACGAAGGAGGAGCTATATATTGTTATCAGCTCTCCCTGCTCAGTTGATGCTGTTTATCACTGTGAAATGCAGAGGACAGTTCAGATTCAAAACGCTCTTTTTTCTTTTGCATTTTAGTGTCGCATCAATCTAACGCTTTGCGTCTCTTGTTACGACTTTCTTCTTTCTATCGTCAATGTCACCAGATTTTATTTTTTTTTACAATTCTGTTTTTAAGCTTGCAACATCTTTAGACTTAGACTTAGGTCCTCCCGCGCCCTTCGGCCCATTGGGAGGCAAGCTGTCTCCATAAAGATCTGTCATTGGCAATATCTGCAGCCTCCTCCCACCTGGTGTCCACTGTTCTGAGGTCCTCCATGAAGGTATGGCGCCAAGTTATACGAGGACGTCCCTGTTTGCGTTTTCCTCGTATTGGCTTCCATGCCATCGCAATTCTTGGTATGCGTAGTTCATTTTGTCGTAGAACATGTCCCGCAAACCTCATGCGACGTTCTGTCACAACCTCACTAAGTGTTCGACTCCCAGTTCGGCATATGATTTCCTTGTTTGAGACTCGATCTGTGTAACTGACTCTCAGAATCCGTCTCAGCCATTTTCGTTGAGCCACATTTAGTCTCTTCTCAATTTTGACAGATGACTTCCATGTCTCACATGCATATGTTTCAGTTGGAATGACGATTGTGTTGAGAAGGTGTATTTTTGTCTCGAGTCTAATGGCTTGGCTGGTCCAAATAGGCTGCAGCCTTTGGAAGATGCTCCCTGCCTTTCCTATTCGGCACACTACATCATGGTATGCATCCCCATCATTTGTTATGATGCAACATCTTTACGGGAGGAAAAACTTGGACACAGTTCTTAAAAACTATCTACATACGAATGTACAGCTCCTTTAGTTACAATTAGTTCCCATGTTGAAGGGTTCAAACTCAAAACTCGTTTCCTTTGTTGATATTTACTAGCTTCATTTTGTCACTGCATCAACATGTAAACTAATCCACTTCAACGATCAATTTAAAAATGTGGCTAACAAAAAGAGTTGTTTTTTTTACAAAGTAAATGTTATTATATTAAAATTATTTTTAAAAAATAGTATTAAGTCCAAGTGCTGAGAACATCATAGAACAAGCAACATAGAAAAGTCATATATCCAACGCTTTCCTAGCATTTGTAAACACCGCTAAATGTACTAATAAGTAAACACCAGCCAGAGTCTGTCCTTATTCGTAAATTTGTTTGTCGCCGACAGACAAGTTTATAGAGTTAATTTCTTGATCTGTATTATTTTAGATACCTTTTGGCGTTGTTGTTTTATTGACACACACACCCTTTCTCTCTCTCTCCTCCATGTCTCACGTACCGACACGTTTGCTTGCCTAGAAAGTAGCGTTTGAGAAATACATCCTAGAAAGTAGCGTTTGAGAAATACATCCTAGAAAGTAGCGTTTGAGAAATACATCCTAGAAAGTAGCGCTTGAGAAATACATCCTAGAAAGTAGCGCTGGAGAAATACATCCAAGAAAGTAGCGCTTGAGAAATACATCCTAGAAAGTAGCGTTTGAGAAATACATCCTAGAAAGTAGCGCTGGAGAAATACATCCTAGAAAGTAGCGCTTGAGAAATACATCCTAGAAAGTAGCGCTTGAGAAATACATCCTAGAAAGTAGCGCTTGAGAAATACATCCTAGAAAGTAGCACTTGAGAAATACATCCTAGAAAGTAGCGCTTGAGAAATACATCCTAGAATTAGACGAGAGGATGTTATCACGTGGTAATGACGTGGTAACTTATTAAGAATTGTCACATCGTGACATCGATCCTCTGAGTGTGACAGCGTGTCGAGCTAGATCTCTTTACTATAACAGCTCTGTGATTCCCTTCTCCCTCTTTTTCCTCTCCTCTAGCCCCCCTCTCCTCCTAATGTCACCTCCTATGAATCAAGCGCTCCATTCACAAGGACCAAATTCCTGCCGATACTTTTCTAACCTTGTCTCCCCCCCCCCCAACACACACACACAATGATGACACAAGTTATCTTATGTCCTGACAGAACGACACGGAAAGGGCGGAAAGGGGGGGATAGTTCGTACAAGGAGGAAAACACCCCCTCCCTGCACCCTAGATTCAGTGTAAAGGTACATACAGAGTTACCTGTCTTTTTCTTCTGTTGTTTATAGCCTTGAGATAGTGAGCAAATTAATAGGGGAGGTAATTAGATGCCGGGATCTTGTTTTAGCGAATTAACGTTCTTTGTAATCCCACACGCTTGTTAAAGTAGCGGTTCGTTCAGCCTGGCGGATGTCCAGACTTATGTATCGACCTGACCTTAAAGAGTAACCCTAGAGTCTGTCTGCTCAGCAGAGCAGAAGTAACCAAAGCGCCAAGAATGCGGGGAAGTGGCGGCATTCCAAGTACTGAAGTAAATTAGACCAGTACAGAGGCGACGTATTGAGGCCAAGCTATTTGTTTATTACCAAAGAGTTGACCATTGAACTTTCACGAATGGGGGGGGGGGGGGATTATTAAATATCTGGGCTTAATTCAGGCACATCAATTTATAAGTGGGCTGGGTTAAGTTATACCAAAATGTAGGCTGGGTTAGAAAGCTCTTCACACCGTCTGTTTGGGTGGAATATTGTACACGCTATTTCCCCCACTTCCACTCTCGGATCAAGTTGAAACTTTGCTCCATTATTTATTGTCGATGACAACATGAAAAAATCTATTAATTAATCAATTAGTCGCAATTCATTAATTTAGTTTTATATAAAAATGTACTAAGCTAAATAGACTGGTGTGGAAAATAGGTTGTTTGCTAAAACGTTTGAGCTATTGACTTTGTAGACAATAAAACCTTCTATTTTCATATGTACTTGAATAGCTTAGTGGCTAACGCGTCGACCTTCCATCATGGAGGCTGGAGAAAAAAACTCAGGAATGACTCATTTTTAGGGGAAAGGGGAAAAGAAGCAATGCTTGAAAAGTCAGTCCGTCTGTCTGTCCGTCTGTCACGTTTAGATCTCGTTAACTAGATAAGATAGTGAAAATCTGACACCACAATATTTTAGACCAGTGATTCCCAAAGTGGTCCACAGGGACCCCCAGGGGTCCACGAGGACTTCCAGGGGGTCCACGAAAGTGAAAAAAAGAATTGGGGGTCCATGACATCCAAATGGGGGTCCACGAGAGTGGATCTTATTCAAGAAGGAATTGAGTTTAATATAAATCTCACATTAATGGAATCCCCTATTATATCATACAAATATACTTTATTATAGCTAGGCCATTAATTATTTCATGCATTATGAACATGAAAAACTTATTTTAAATTTTAATAACTCATTTAAATAGCTCAATTTGGTCTAGAGATAACTAATATTTAACATGGCTGAATCTAAAAATAAATTAGACGGTGGTGTTAATTTTCATTTTTTTTTCTTCTTTTCTCGTCGAACTTATATTGTCTATGTGTCTTTTATTTAACATTTTATGTAATGATATCATGAAACCACCTAAGCTGGAGGATCGTCGGAGACAAAGCTACCCTGATAAGATTTGAAAAACTATTGAACACTCCATGATAAAGTTGAGAAAAGATCTACAATTGACAAAATATTTGCTTTTCAAATTTTAAGGAAAATATAATAGTTTGCTATGTCTTAAAATATCTTGCAAAATTATGAAAATGACATACAATTAGCGAAAAAAAATGAATGATTTAGCCAGCCTCTGAAGTTTTTATGGGGGGAAGGGGCGAAATTGATGCCACGCCCCCTCCCGACCCCACCATATCGGTCAACACACTAGAGGGGGGGTGCGAAATAATCTAAAAATATGTAGAAATATAAAATAATTAGTATATATTATTAACATATAAGTAATAAATTCATATACCAATTGTGTGAAATCTATACTAAAATTCGTCAGCTTTCGAGTTGGGGGGGCGGTCCAATTTCGGGTAGGGGGCGGACGAATTTTAGTTTAGAATTCACACAATTGGTATACGAAATATGAATTTATTACTTATGTTAATAATGTATACTAATTATTTTAAATTTCTACATATTCTTAGATTATTTCGCTCTCTTCCTCTAGTATGTTGGCCGATATGGTGAGGTCGGGATTGGGCGATGGATATTTTTATGGATTGATATTATTAGAATATTTTTCAACATTATTCAAAAGGTCCTTTTTTAATAGTAGGAATGGTGAGCTTTAGGTCAGGAGAATGCGTTTTTTCGGTGGAGAATGCAAAAAAAAACGTTTTTTGGCGTCGAGGCTTCGCCATGAACCGCATTGATAAATAATGAGCTGTAGATGTCAGGAGAATGCGTTAATGCAGTGAAGTATGCAAGAAAACGTTTTTGGCATCGGGGCTACGCCCCGAAATCTACTGATGAATAATGAGCTGTAGATGCCAGGAGAATGCATTACTGCAGTGAAGTATGCAAGAAAACGCTTTTGGCGTCGGGGCTGAAATCTACTGATAAATATTAAGGTGTAGGCCTATATGTCAGGATAATTCGTTTCTGCAGTGACGAATGCAAGAAAACGCAAACAACATACTTCTGCAAACAATATATTCCTCTATACAGCTGGTCGAGTCAACCTTGTCTGGTAATGATTATTTTTTTATTCAAATTATTATGGCTCAAGAAATCCACGAAAAACAGCTCTTTGTGAAACCTTTTACTAAAACAACAAATCTCAATATGAAAAATAATCTCCATAGCAATGGAAGTCGAGCTTGCAAACCTTTAAAAACAAAAAGTTTCCAATGTGTTTAGTGATAGTAAACGATACATGTTAACTGTTACACAATGGGTTTAAATTTCAATTTCGTTAATACATTTTTTGTAAAAAAAATAAATTTAACTTAAAAAATAGTTTTAAATGACTTTTTCACTCCTCATGTTACTGGTTGAAAATTATTTAAACAAAATGTTAAATTTGAAATTGATGAATTTTCAAAAATTCAATATAACTTAAACGGTGGGGGGTGGGGGGGGAGGGGTCCACGGAAAACCAGAAAACATGTCAAGGGGTCCACAAGACAAAAACGTTTGGGAACCACTGTTTTAGACCATTCAAAATTCTGATGCAACGGCTACTTTTTTCTTTTCTAAATCTAATTTTTTTAAATCACTTATGCAAGCAGTTTTTTTTTTCATAAAAATACACTACTTTTACAAATATTCTTTATTAATAGTAACAAACACTGCAGGCTCTTTAGAAGGGGAGACAGCCATTTACCATATTGTCACATATTAATGCAAATAGTTTTAGATTTTTTTTTCAAAATATTTTTATTACATTTGTATTTCTAAGTTATGTAAGTTCTGTTGTATCAATTCTATTATATTATTAAGAAAAAAATATTTAGTATGCATATAAGTCGGACATAATTTAAAACAACAACTAATAAGTAGTTTTTCATATTATCGCGTGAACTGCAGAGCTGCAACGCGGAATGTTCTTTTGTTGTTGATTTGAATAAGAGATTGACCTTTACAAAAACAATTAGATCAATTAGATATTCATTATAAGACATCAGTTAGGCCAGGTTCACATCTAACTTCACATTCACTTTCACCTATCCTTTGGTCTGCTGGACCGCTGGTGCACCACACAAGATCTTTCAACCTTCTTTCTACATTCTTCTCTGTCATTTGTCTTTGATAGAATTTCATTCTGGTGTTCTTTCTGAAAATATTGAAACCTGCTTTTTTACCTGCCTGGGTGGACCACTTCGGGGGCCGATTTTGAGTTTGTGTTTCCACACAAACTGTCTTTGTAACCTTTTTTTTTCCTTCTAGATTTAAATCTATAACTTCAAGAGAATGCTAACAAACAGGCATCATTTGAGGGTTATGAAGGTGGAGAGTTTTTTACTGCTTACAGCGTTGCTTTAAAAATAGTACAGACATGAAAATGGGAAATAATCGACAGTTTCGGGAAAAGGGGAAATAACCACTGACCATCTTTAAAATGCTAGATAGAATGCATTCTGTCTTTGTTGCTCCATACAACACACAATCAGTTTTATTCTAGATATTTGCTTTGAGCAGTTGAAAAGATTGCCATGTCAAAGTATAAATACAAGTATATATATTTCGAGATAGGGTAGATATCAAAACAATGTGTTCAGATATTTCTGCTAGGAATCAGGGGCGATGTTTGGAACGATCTAATTTCACTGCTTTAATCCAACGACGCGATTGCTCCCCTTTGGAGTCGTCACACTATACGTCATCAAAGAAATTTTGTTTTGGTTCCGCTAAGGGCAATAACTTCAGATTGCATCAAGTTGCAGTCTACACTTTTTTTTGTGTAAAGATTGAATTTACTAAGCTCGTAGTTTAACAAATTGTATGTATAAAAATAATATTATGAAAGGAAAATAAAATAACAGTATTGGCTGAATGTCACGAGACGAATCAAAAGTTATCCATGGAAACATAAAAAAAAAGAACAATACCAAATACGTTATACCTTATATTAGGGAGGTCGTATATTCCGATACCACTATATACAATTGATTATGAGCAATAATTTATAAAAAAAAAGTTTTATGATAAACATTAGTTCTCATTACACTTTACTATAAGGTGTTCACTGTGCAGCATACACCCCCACCCCCATCTTAAATAAAAAAAAGTTCACGAATATGATAGTTCAGATCTCTAACCTGAAACTGTATCATAACGTAATAGGAGAAACAGATTTTAAATAAACCATTTTCTCTCTCTCTCTCTCTCTCTCTCTCTCTCTCTCTCTCTATTCGTATGTGTGTGAGAGAGAGAATTACAACGACTTTTTCTATCATTACATTTTTGTTTGTGGACACCATTAAAACTTACACACCATTATAATGTTGAGTAACATAACTACAATTACACAACAAACTGAAATCCAAAATCATCTATATATATATATATAATTCTCAAAGTCGACAAGTTCAAAAGTTCAATCGAGCAACAAGCAAGTAGATGGGAAGATCCCATGGCGCAGCATGGTGTGAATAGAAAATGGTGTATCCAGATCCGCACTATTTTCATTCACAAAATAGCATAGAGGAGCATTTTGTGAATGAAAGTGGTGTATATAATTCTCTTCTCAATTTGTCATAATATTAAAAGTAGTTCCAGATTATTGTGTCGTAAGACTCTTGAAACTACAACGACAATACATAGATAGAGTCTACCCTCAGGTTTGACTTTAGAAGTACTTTAATTAATATCACAAATAACGTTAAAATAATAATTTCACTGGCTTCCTGTTCATATCCTTCTTCTAGCTTCCCCCTTTTAATCACACTTCCATTTCCGGATATTTATCTATATATTTCCGGATTTTTTTTTACTTTACTTTTACTTTACTAAAGATTTTAATAATTTCCGGAGATTTTCCATGACTTTTTCGTAGTCCTATATTTAATAACATTTCAGGAGATTTCTAGGGGCTCTTGGTAAATCAAGAGGCCGCGGGAAATCTGTTATATGTTATAAAATGGTTTAATTTAATAATTTATACACCTAAAAATTAGCACGGGTCCAAAGAAAGTGCGGGACCCACTGCGGTCGCATATGTTGCAGTGCCAAGGCCTGCCCTGCAAAATAGCGGCGTATGCTAGGCCGCCGGTCGACTAGTATCAACAATTTTAAAAAAGAACAACTTTGAACACAAGATCAAAAGTTTATGATGCAAAATCTGTAATGGGGAGGACATTCACGTTTTTTTTTTTTGTTTTTTTTTTGGGGGGGGAGCCTTCAGCCTTGTGATTTAGTCGGTTTTTGTGATGAGCGTTGAGTGTACATTTTAAACCAGTGGTTCCCAAAGTGATCCGTACTGAACCCCTGATTTAGTAACCCCTTGGTTAGTAAAAATTGCCAGGTTTAATCTTAAATAAGGCAATGGTGATATGTGGCGCTGATTGTAGGTGGTTAATACGAGTCTGTATGTTAAGGGTTAAGGTTAGCTGTGTGCTCCTTACAACATTTCTCTCTTGATTGCCAAGTCTGTAGAGACATACATACGTACACTGTCATTGTACCAACTGCAAGTGAGGTTCAATGCGTCCTTAAGACAACTGAACTGCCTCTAGAACTTTAGTCACGTGACCTGGCAACGAAGCTTTACATTTAGCTTGCGTAGGTTTGTAAAAAGAAGAAAAAAACACCTAGCCAAGAGTCGTTATTTTCTAAATGGTTCTAAAGATGAAACGTTATTTACTGAATGACAAAATGTTTCAATGTAATTGAACCACTGTCAGTATCGGTATATTTCGGTTGCGGGAAGTAGCTTCAGACTCAACAGAGTTGCCTACAAGTACACGATTTGTGTATTTAGAAACTGATTGGGAATTGATTGATTAGTTCTAATTCATCTAGTCTTGATCTAGAACTAGAGATAGTTTATGATGTCAGGCACCTATAATAGAATTTACGTAAATCTAGATATAGAATTAAGATGTAGATGTAAAAAGATCTAGATTTTTCTAGATTCAGATCTCGATATAGATCTAAATCTAATTCTAGAACAATTTCAAGTATCAGAAACCAGAACACATAGCTTTATCTCAACAAATAGTCAGCAAACTAAATAGCCTATAGAAAAATTATGTTACCGCTCTTATGGAATGCGGAATACACTAGAGGCTTTATGATCATAAAATCATTGCAAAGTGACAAGAACGTTATCATTCTAACATATTCTAGAAAAAGTCTAAGACTAAGAATGTAGATATTTTGACAAGTATACAAAATGTCTTACATAAATTTATTTAGTGTTAATTTTAGAATAGCTGCCTTTCATGTATGTTATGTGCTTGAATGATTTAATTTTAGTCTTTCCTGTGTATATGTCAGAAATATTATGTCTTGATATTTATGAAAATACGCATTTGCACCTCAAAATACGCATTTCCAGGTCTGGGAATACGCATTTCCATTTTGGCATGTAGGCATCTCTGTAGGCATCTCTGTAGGCATCTCTGAAGTTGTTTTGATATGAAACAAGCTTAAAATTGCCCTGTGTGTTCAGTTTGGATCTTATTTTTACAAAGCTTATTATCTGGTACAAATCATTGACACGTTTTTTTTTATCCCTCTTCCCATTCTCGTATCTATGACAACACAGGAATATAAAAAAATAACCAATTAATTAGTCTATAAGTGTTGATTAATTGATGATGTTTTAAAAGGGAGATAAATACTGCTATATTGATATAGTAAAGTTTGGCAGTTATTTTGTGGTTATTTCCATTTAATAACCTTTTTTTAAAAGTATTTTTTTTATTTTTCGCTTGTTAAAACTTGCATCTTGTTCAGTTCGAAGCCGCCATCTTGGGGAGGTACATCGTTATGATGGAAGACCTGAGCTTCAGATATTCTCATATTTATTTGTATTATTATGTGAACTACTGATATAAATTCTATAACACCGCCAGTGCCGAGCTTCATTCGAAAGAAACATAATTAATTGTATTCCCTTTATCAGTGTCCACTGAGAAATGTTCTGGTTATGTAGAAGGTCTGCTGCAGTACCACCCTCTGAGTTTACTCTGACAGGCAATGAGTTTTCTTATGAATGTTTATGGTCTTCTTGAGGTATCTGTCAGGTCAGTTAACATCATACCCTCAGTTGATATAACAACGTGGTCACTGTCAAGCGACCACATGTTCTGGGCCGCCTACGTGTAGGTTTGTGGCTATGGCTGCCAGTGTATCCACACCTGTCACTTCGTCACTTGCCTATCGCCGCAGGGCTTTTTGATTGATGAACATGGGAGATGAGAATGCGGCTTGCGTGATGAAAATTTATTAAAGTGAGGGAGATTTGCGCTGCATCAGCCTCACTCTCTCAACCCCTTGCGAGCTGGATCCAGTGGTAGAACAGAGTCCAGACAACTGGAGCTGATTTTGGGTGCAGTGGACGACCAGTGTGCTCTACATTCCCACAGTGCTCCAAAACGCTCCACGGCGTTTGCTAGGTGACGCCTGATGGCCCTGGTAGTCCGATTTCGACTTGAGCGCCATACAGCCGCAACTAGACTTTACATGTTGGTGGTGGACAGAGACCATAGTTTCGCCATGTACTAGCTCTGGCTAACCTTCACTTGGTTTTGCCCGTCAATCGAGATGGTTTTGCCGGGGTGTGGCCGTTGCCGCATGCAGACAACTGCTTGGAGCCACAGGTGAGAGCTGGGCTCTGAGTGGAGACCAAGTTCAATGAGCTGCTCAAGGAACCCGACTGCCCAGTTGACAGAGGTACTACTCCTACAGAACCCCATACACCCCGTGGTATATTGTTATTTTAGACAACTTCCATAACCGCTAAATCTTCAAGCTTAGGTTCCCATTTTTCTTTGCTTTTAACCTGGGAGAGGTTTATCATCACACTTATTTATACAGAAGAACGATTTGATCATGTAAATATTCATTTCTCTCGTCCTTATGAGCCTCTTGGTTCCTCATGTTCTGCCACTAACAGCCCCTATCAATTGTGTGAGGTGAGTCTGGGACTAGATTGGTCACTAAATTGACCTCTGGATTGACCTCTGTTTTAATATCGGTGCTGCTTTTGTATAACCAGTTTTCCAAGACAGCCAACCACACAGTGAGATTAACAGAAGGACTATCTCGGTAACAAGACAATGAGAAATACAAATCTTACTTTAAATTATTGTATTGGATTCGTGTTTCTCTCCACAATTTCTTTTAACTTAGAAACTTTAAATCCATTTTATTATGTGTCACAATATCAATGTCACTTTATTATCTGTCACAATATCAATGTCATTTTATTATCTGTCACAATATCAATGTCATTTTATTATCTGTCACAATATCAATGTCATTTTATCATGTGCCATAACAACGTTAAAGCTGCTGAACCTCGAACACACACACACTTTTTTTTCTCCATTCAAAAATTTTTTTACAAACTTCAATATAGGAGAGGGGTGTTGGATGATCCCTTCCTTCCCCGTGCCTGTCTATCTGTGCTAAGTTGTTTGTAACAGTCCCTTGTAGTTGAGGCTTAAAACAAATGATACGTCAGCTACAGTTGCTTCTTGTTTGGAGTCATCTACCTCCCCTCCCCCCCCCAGCAATTCTTACGACGTCACACATGGGCTAATGTCTGTTGGTTGTGTGGGAGTGTGGGTGTGTAGGAGTGTGGGGGCGGAAGCTCTAAGTATATTTAATATTCCTAATTGAGAGTTTGTGTTAGGGATTTTGCCGAGTTACATTGCGATAAATAGATAAGTAAATTAGAATAGCGCTTTAAATTAATTTATTAATTATATAGTCGCCATATTATGACTTTATAGAACCACCAAATTATGACACTATAGAGCCACCATTTTATGACACTATGAGGACTATTTAGAACCTCCATATTATAACTATATACAACAGGGGTTCTCAACCTATGGCTCGCCACCCCGTTGGGGGTCAAATAACGATTTTCCAGGGGTCACCTAATATCATCGGAAAAATATACTTTTGGTCTAAAAATGTTTAAAAATGTTTTATGGGTAGTTAAAGATAGATGTTACAAACAATTGAATTAGATTCTGTACAAGCATTTTGATTGGCGCAGCTAAAATATTTGTAACAATTAAAATTACAGTTCCTCAAATGACGGGGTCAAGTGTCACGTGATTGCACATTCCTAGAAATTAATTTCTATGGTGAATGTTTACCCACGTAATGGAGAAGTAAATTTATTTATAATTAGCACTACGCCATCATGTTATTAAAGGTAATATTTTCATTATCGAACAAATCATAAAAATGGATCTCGGAAATAATAAATAATAATGATGATTTTTGACGCTATGGTTTTATTTTAATAGTTCAAGAAGAAATAAAAGAATAGTCAGTGCTTCAGTCGTATTAATGTAATATTATCATAACGAACTGAAATATTCTATAGCATCTGATGGATTTGACAAAAAAGAATATTGGAATAATATTTGAAATGTCTCGATAGATTCTGCTTCAGGTAATGGCAGGTTGGGTTGCACGTTGTTCTTGGTTCTTGGTTTGAAAATATTATAACAAATTTCATGCGTCCTAAAAATGGTCTGCTAGTTCACACTTAAGTGGGATGATTGTCTCGAGTTGTTACCCTTTTTTTTTAATCTTCCGTTTTAAGTAGAAAATACCCACTGGGCTCTTTAGCACTGACAGTGAACTTCAGAAAATACCTCTGGTTGACATCTTTGTTATCTTAAATGAGAAATTTGCAAAACACGAGTTCCCGATTTGTTAAGAACAGAAATAGACTTGATGCAGATGATGACATTTGTTCTGATCTTGCAAAGACTGCGCGAGAATTCATGGTCTGGCGCAACCTTCGCTATGAAGTTGGACTTTTTCACAAATTGTCGCAACAATTTTGTCGCAATGTGGGATACATTTGCTTGAGCTGCTCCGTCATGGTTTTCAGTTGCCACATAAATAGAAACCATGAAAAGTAAATATTATTAGGACTTAAGCAAGAAACTCAACGGCGAGGAATACAATAATAACACAAGTTTAATTACATCAATTACAAAGCAAGGCCGATGTCAACAACCAGCCTGACCTCCACTTCCTCTTCCTCTCTCCATTCATTCAGTTCCTTTTAGTGAGCTGGTACGCAACCATAGAGCCATTACCGAACATGGTCATTACAATATATAGTAAGTCATAAAAACAAAATGTCATTTATTAGTCATTTACCTGGAAGCAAAAAAAAATATAGTGCTTTGTAATTAAACATTCAGCTCTGGAATTTCATACAAGTCATGTAGATGATGATTACAGTTTTTAACAGATGATTTTACGCTTGGTGGTCGCCGCATTGTGGCCCATTTCAGAAAAAGGGTCTCGGGACTAGAAAGGTTGAAATATAATATTAAGACTATTTAAAATATTTTTTTTTAATAATATCATGAGGGAATCTGTACATTAAATATAAAAACAAACAACATTATTGTGAATGCATAAGAAATATAGCGTCATACCAGAGTTTTACTCCAACATTACATATGAAGTTGTTATTAGAAAGTTGGATTGGATTCAATGGTTTCTTGCCAAGAGAACAAAAGAGTTGTATCTTATTTGTTGTTGTTGTTGTTTTGTAGGTTTGTTTTACTCATATCATCAATAACTATCTTGCAATGCAAATCACAACTTAATAGACCTACGTGTTTACTATAGAAAGACATGTCTGTCATTCAGGAAGTAATTGGGCATTATATTATTTTGTTAATATTTACATCTGTCCCGGAATTCTTGAACGTACAACTTACGAACTTCAGCTTTCAACGGCGCTGTTCCAGATCTGACAGTTGAGTACAATGTCAATAGTTCAAACAACGTGTCTGTCAGGCATTGTTAACCTTGTGAGCGGAGAGTTAGTTCCCTGAAAGAATGTTAGTCCAGAGTGGCGTTGCGAAGTCCTCAGTGAATGTTGGGTATGTGACAATCAGTCCAGGGAGTGGGGCAATCAGTCCAGGGAGTGGGGCAATCAGTCCAGGGAGTGGGGCAATCAGTCCAGGGAGTGGGGCAATCAGTCCAGGGAGTGGGGCAATGCTCTTCTGACATGTTTGCCTTGCGATAAATAGAACAATTGTTTTCTTCTTTATTTGACAATTACATTTCCGATGTCGACTTAAGACGGGTTAAGAGAAAGTATTAAGAAGAGATTCATAGATGGTCTTAGGTGTTCAGAAGTAGTCTCTGTGGATCATAGATGGGCTCTGTGGATCATAGATGGTCTCTGTGGATCATAGATGGTCTCTGTGGATCATAGATGGTCTCTGTGGATCATAGATGGTCGGTGGTGTTCATAAATAGTCTCTGTAGATCATAGATGGGCTCTGTGGATCATAAATGGTCTCTGTGGATCATAGATGGTCTCTGTGGATCATAGATGGTCTCTGTGGATCATAGATGGTCGGTGGTGTTCATAAATAGTCTCTGTGGATCATAGATGGTCTCTGTGGTTCAGAAATGGTCTCAGTGTTTCCAAAATTGTTTTTAGATGGTCATTGTGCTCATTATTGGTCTCTATGGTGTCTAATTTATTTTAGCAAGATAGAAAGAGGTGAAGTCTAGTGGGCAAGTGAACTGTTTGGCAGAGAAAAGAATAATCCCATTTTAAAAGGAAAATAGTTTTTCTTTTACAAACATATTTTTTAAACTGGTATTAACAATGTTCAGACGAATTAGAAAGACTCCTCACACAAATTCATCCCACACATTCCTGTCGTTCTTCATATTTTTTAAAGTGTTAAAGGTATTACTCGTTATAATTGCCACACAAAGAAACTACTAAAAAGTATTCCACAAATAAAAGAAACATTTCCTTACGAAACAAAACTGTTGAGATTTATGTATCTTCAGTCTTGCTGTTAGTTGTTTTCTCAATGTGAATCACGTGACTGCTTCTTATGTCACACAATGTTTGTCACCACTGGCTAGACGGAGTCACCCATGACTTTAAAGACTGACCACTGGTCAAACTTTGAAGCATGATTTAACGCCAGCCAGTCACAAGACCCTTGGGGTACTTTGATGTTCCAGCATTGCGGGGTTTCGATGTTGTTGTTTTTTTTCGAGACACCCCAGAACCCCGGACTTTTAGTGTCCGTCTTTTCCCGCCTGGGCAATCAACACCCTCACAGCGGCGTATAATTTACTGGGTCTATTCCGTTGGTCAAGTGTGTTTAAAGGATAATGGTCAACTATTTGTTGCCTATATGGTTTGACCAACTATTTACCACCAGAGAGGACGTGATCAGTGATGTGTGTCCCATCCTCTGGTTAGTGCATGTGGCGAGAGTTTGTTGGTTTAGCCCCGCGGGTGGGTCTTTGAGCTAGTTTGAAGATATCCAAGCATATGAAATAGGGAATAAAACTTCCCATAATGCCTCCTGTCCATTAAGCCATAAATAATCCTGTTGGAATTCTTTTCTGCTTTGTAGTTTGTATATTTTTTCTTAGTGAGAATAAAATAAACAATTTCAGGATACCAATGGTATAGATTGGCATGTAACGAGGTAGCATGAGACAGAACAGTGGCCTGGCTTATAAAGTGAAGAATGTGCGCCCTAATGTAATAAGAAATGAACCAAAGAATGTGTGTGCAGAAGAAGACGAAGAGAAGGAAGATAATGTACAAAAAGTTTGTTTGATTCAATCTGATATCCAAGATTGAGCAGCTTTGCTCTGGTCTGTCTAAATGGCCAAACACAAATTCATACAAATACACGAAACATATACACAAATGCGAAAACACACATACACATGTACAAAACACACATAGAAATACACAAAACACACATACAAATGCACAAAACACACATACAAATGCACAAAACGCACCAAAAGGGTAAAGGTGTAGACGATGCCATCCTAAATATTTTAAATTGTGTCTACAAACATCTGGACTTACCAAACACTTATGTAAGATTGTTCTTTATTGATTTCTCATCAGCTTTTAATACCATACAACTTCATTTACTTATTGAAAAAATGAAAGCGTTAAAGATAAGTCCATATATAATACTATGGACTAATGAATGTTTGACCCAGAGACCTTAGAGGGTTAGGGTAAACAATGTAATATCAAATGCACGCATAGTTAACACTGGGGCGCCCCAGGGGGCTGTGACATCTTCATTGTGGTTCATTATGTACAGTTTATTGTACACCAATGATTTTCAATCATATAGTCCTTTTTGCTCCTTTACAGAATTCGCTGATGATGCGGCTCTTCTTGCCCTGCTCTCAGAGAGCTCAGACGATAATGAGTATTTCAGAGAAAAAGAACACAAAAATACTGTAATACATAAAAATACATTTTTACTATTAAATGTAAAAAAAAAAGAAAAGAAAGCATAATCGATTTTCGTAGGGAAAAGAAGGAAAATGATATTGTTTCTGTAGCTGGAGAGACTATTGAAATAGTGCAAACTTTTAAATACCTTGGTACTATCCTATAGCACTTTTTAGCACTGCAGAATAATATTTTTAATCCAATCCTTTTTTTTTTAATTTCCTTGCCAACATTAAAGTTTAGCCTCCTTGCCATTGTTATTTGTATCCTGAAACTCCCCAATAAATATTCTGGGTAGAATTCTCGTCTTTTTAATGTTTAAATTGGTCTATTAGGTAGCTATATTTGTAAATACACTTTTTTTTTGCAAATAAATATTCTGGCTAGAATTTTCGTGTTTTTAATGTTTAAATTGGTCTATTAGATAGCTTTATAAGTAAATACATTTTTTTTCCGGTTCTCACCTAAAACCAGTGGCGTAGCATCCATGGCGCGAAGGGGTTCAATGAACCCGGGCCACCGACCATTTAGGGGCCCACACCCGATGCTGAAACAACCATGGGGCCAGGACCCCTCTATGCAACAAAACCACGAGTTTAGGGCCTCTATGAAATATTTAGTAGTTACATCCAATATCTGGACTAATATGGGGCCCCATTTCTCAAATAGCTGAATGAGTTTTCAACACTAAATATCGCATAGCGCGTAGGGTTTTCATATCTCCTGGTCACATGACTAATTGTGAGTCATTGTAAGGGACTGCTTTCAACGGTTTAATTAACACAAAGGGGAAGAAGCAAAAGAAAGAATGGGAGTATGGGATCCAAACGTCACCACCAACGCACCGTCACCAGATTACAATTAAACCGATGAAAGTATTACCTTTTTTTTTCGGCTTTTTTTTTCTATTAGCAGAAATCTAGATTTAGACTTAAAATAGGTTTTTAACCAAGGAAAAAAAAACATACAGCATTGGCGTAGCTAAAATGGGGGAGGAGAGGGGCGAATTTCAAAATTCCCCCGGGCCCCCCACTTGACGGGCCCCGAATTAATATTTTTTTAACATTAAAAATTAAATATTACGCAAAATGCAGGGGCCCCCAAAGAGGTCAATCCCCCGGGCCCCCAAAACGATGGAAAATTTTTAAGATATAGCGATAATTGAAAGCTCCTCCTTTGTAGTCGAAGATGAGCACATTTCTCAGTTCCTAGGGACTCGAAAATGACTGTAAATTTCAATTCTCGCTTTCAAAAGCCGGCCGCATACGTGGCATGGGTGGGTTAGGTCAATTGCAGATAGGCCTGCTTCTTCTCTCAGCTTTTTGTTGGTTCTTTCGCCCAGGCCACTCTTCTTGCTTCATTTCTTGAGACTCCGTGACTTACAGCTTCACGCCATGAGGAGCAATCAAGAGCTAGTGCAGCTGTGAATGTCGATATCGCATTCCTTGAAGAAGCTCTTGAGAGCCTCCTCGGAGCGCTTTCCTGCACACAGCTCCCCGTACAGAATTCGTTTGGGGAGGCGTTTCTCTGGCATACGAACTACATGTCCCACCCATCGAAGTTGGGACCCTTTTACTGTCGCATTGAACATGTTGGACAGCTTTAAGATTTCTGTGTCTGGTATGTGGTCGGACCAACGCACCTATTGGATACTCCTTAGACAGAATGGCTGCTTTGTCGTCTGGTATGTGCACTGGAAAGTCGTTCGGATGGTCTCTATAGTCTTGTGTTTATACCCTGAGATAGCCATCAATGTTGAATGTTTTCCAACCGTATCGTCAAAAAAAAAAGATAGGCCTACTATATATAACTACTTAAATCCATTAACAAGATTACCAAACATACAGACACCATGAACGACTGATGTATGTGAATGGTGTAGACAAGGAGCACATTAAAGAAGTTGACAATTACTGACGAAAGTAATTCATCGCATAGTGAATGTTAGTTTTAACTTAAAGCTTGCAACAACCTTTCATTTAGCGGTCATGGTGAAGAGTATTGTTTAGGTGATACAAGTAACAACAACAATGTCTTAGCAGTACATCAATTCTTAAGAAAACAAAAACACAACCCTTTACTTCGACCCACAGTTTCAAAACGAAATAATTGACCTATTGGGCAGTGCAATTTTATCGAAACACCTAAAGGAGATCCAATCTGTGTCATATTTCTCTATCATGGTTGACAGCACTCAAAGTTTATAAAATTGGCATTTATTTTGAAAATGTTTTGTCAACTCCGATGACCAACTACCTAAAGAAATTGCATTCAGATAATTATTTGTAGGTTTTCATATTTTCGAGAACCAGAAGTCTGCAGGATTGACTGAACAAATGCTCTTAAGTAATAAAATATGCCCATCTTTCTTTAAATTACAATGATTTTTTAATATAAGCGAACAGTACAATAGCCTCATGGCGTAACTAGGGATTTGGGAGCCCGTCATAGGCCTGACCTTTTTAGGGGCCCCTTCGTTTTGACATTCGAAATCATGACATAAGATTAAGGCGCAATATTTAATATATAATTAATATATATTTAATATATAATGTTAAACAAATTTCGGACACTCATTTGCGGGACCCCTCAAGTGGGTGTCCGGGGGTATTTTCAAATTTGGAACCCCACCCACCCTACCTACGCCACTGAATAGCCGTTATGAATTGTTTCAACAAAAGTAGGGTGGGAGGGGGCCAGGGGGCCCATCAACATATTCTTGAACCCGGGCCCACGGATACCTTGCTACGCCACTGCCTAAAACAATAAAAAGTGTGTGTGTGTGTGTGCGGGGTTGCAAATAACTAACCTACTACTAAATAAGATCATAGACTATATTACACATTGAACTGTGCGTACACTCTACATTTTTTTTTTCTTAAAGATGGATTTTTTTGCTGTCAGTTCGTCTAGTCAAGTCCGCTAATAGATTCAATGACGCTGTTGGTCCTACTGTCCAATCGCTGAGAGTATTATGTTTCTCTACTTCCGGTGATAACGTTTTTATTAAGAGATAAATAACTTAGTTGCAGATGGGATTCTTTGTGGTTGAGATATACGTTTATTGACTTTAAAAAAAAAAAAAAAGATTAAGTCTGTCCGTCTGTCTGTCTGGTACAATTTGTGTACACTTTGTTTCACCCGAACCCATTCTTGGATCAAATTGAAACTGTACATAATTATTTGTTGCTCCTAGCAAAACATTTATTATTTAAAAAATTAACCAATCAGTTACTTAATTATTGTAAATTAACTATTTTCATCGAAAGAGGAAAATAAATGCTACTTATTGAGAGAAGTAGTTGTATATATATAAAGAGAGTTATTTTCCTTTTTACGTTTGGTACACGTTTTATTTTCTCCCACTTCCCATTCTCGGATCAAGTTGAAACAATTATTCGTAGTCCATGACAAAACACGAATCATCTTTTTTTCTATTCTGTTTTTTTTTTTTTTATTAAATTCTTGACCCCGATCTAGTTCTAGTTGCCTCGTTCTCACTGCAAGGTCTGAGCACCCTGTCCCCTCCATTCGATTCTCACCTGCATCTTGGATTCAATAAAGTTGAAGAATATTAATACGAAAGTTTACGTCCAAGAGATCTTGCAATTGTTCCACTGCTGTACCTCGCCCCACACAGAGAGTTACACTATGACTCTTAAGAGAACAAAGGTTTAGAAGAGGTGGGCGTGTTTGAACCTACAACCTTGTCCTTAAACCTTTTCTCCTCACCTTAGAACAAAATCCCTCATCCACCTCTTCGGTCGTCCCCCCCCCTCTCTACACACACAACACACACACACACACACACAACGACATAATTATAATCTTATTGAACCTGCAACAAACTCGCTTTTTTTTTTCAATCTTAAAGACAGGGGCGCAGGGCGGTTCAAAGGCGCCTCTGTTGTCTTGAGTGTGGCGATGGAGACCAGGGAGAGGGGGTAGAGTGCAGAGGAGAAAAAAAGGGGACGGGGGTCCTGTGAGGTGACAGCCGTGTTAGGCCGTGACGGAAAGATCAAAGGTGGTCACATGACCTCGGGCGGACTCGGCACCCGACTAGGATCAAGGGTCTTAAGTTTCTCTGTAACAAATAATGTTTCTTGTGAATTAAAATTTAAATTAGAGAACTTTTTTTTGTCCCTAGCCTGCAGTCTCATGGTTAT
>JADKLZ010032664.1:459-21606 GCA_021533235.1 Biomphalaria straminea | reverse complement strand
CAAACTGATCTCGAAAACTTTCACCCTGCAGAGATCTGAAGTAACTACGAATCTCTGAATGTCCATTTGAATTGAAACTGATCTTGAAAACTTTCTCCCTGCAGAGATCGGAAGAGAGCGCACTGTGCATTGTTATAGCAGAAGTGGGAATACGTTCAACTAAACCAGTGTCAAGGACGCTGCACTTCAATGTTGCCAACTAAAAAGAAAAAAAAAAGGAATTACAAAGAGAAGATTTACTTTCACAAAAAAAATACAATGTGTGTACATAAAAAAAACTTACCCACAATTCCTTTACTATGGACACCGGATACACCCAAAATATTTCAATTTAGAGCCTAGTTGGGGAAATGTCTAATTTCAACGTGCATCACTAACAATAAAACTGATCATTTAGTCAAAGGAACAATAAAAGTTTCCAGAAAAGCCTCACCATTCAACATAGAGACAGACAGAAATCCCCCATTTTAACTGCTAAGCACATTCTATGTGGGGAAAATCAGGCTCAAACTTTTTTTTTTCTTTTCAGTTCTTGCACGCAACAAAACAAAACGAAAAAAAAAAGGTGATTGCGTTCCCACGTGCTCGAGTCTCCAAGAAGCTCAAAGATTATGTGACTTAATCCGTCTCTTGTCTCACGGATGTAAGAGGACTCATGGATATAAATCTTAACTTTTTTTTTTCTTTTAGTTCTGTGAAACAGTTGATCCTGGAGACACTGGTGTAGGTCAAGATGACTAGAGGACAAAGTTTTTACTTTAACGATTGGCACAATTAGTAAATATACTTTCAGGTCAGCAACGATCGGAGGGGGGGGGGGGATGCGTGGGAGGGGGGGGTACACACGTACACATTATTGAGTTGTGTCAGGTGTGCTCATGACTGCCAGGGAGTCTCCAGCTGATTCTCTTGAGGTCTTCTTAGTAAGTCTTATTGTTATCATGAAGCAAGAAGAGTGGTCAGGGGGGAAGAGCGCCGAACCAACAAAAAGATGAGAGAAGAAGTAGGTCTATCTGCAACTGACCAAACCCACCCATGCCACGTATGCGGCCGGCTTTTTAAAGCGAGGATCTTTGAGTTCGTAGGAAATGAGAAATGTGCTCATCTTCGATCACGAAGGAGGAGCTATATATTGTTATCAGCTCTCCCTGCTCAGTTGATGCTGTTTATCACTGTGAAATGCAGAGGACAGTTCAGATTCAAAACGCTCTTTTTTTCTTTTGCATTTTAGTGTCGCATCAATCTAACGCTTTGCGTCTCTTGTTACGACTTTCTTCTTTCTATCGTCAATGTCACCAGATTTTATTTTTTTTTACAATTCTGTTTTTAAGCTTGCAACATCTTTAGACTTAGACTTAGGTCCTCCCGCGCCCTTCGGCCCATTGGGAGGCAAGCTGTCTCCATAAAGATCTGTCATTGGCAATATCTGCAGCCTCCTCCCACCTGGTGTCCACTGTTCTGAGGTCCTCCATGAAGGTATGGCGCCAAGTTATACGAGGACGTCCCTGTTTGCGTTTTCCTCGTATTGGCTTCCATGCCATCGCAATTCTTGGTATGCGTAGTTCATTTTGTCGTAGAACATGTCCCGCAAACCTCATGCGACGTTCTGTCACAACCTCACTAAGTGTTCGACTCCCAGTTCGGCATATGATTTCCTTGTTTGAGACTCGATCTGTGTAACTGACTCTCAGAATCCGTCTCAGCCATTTTCGTTGAGCCACATTTAGTCTCTTCTCAATTTTGACAGATGACTTCCATGTCTCACATGCATATGTTTCAGTTGGAATGACGATTGTGTTGAGAAGGTGTATTTTTGTCTCGAGTCTAATGGCTTGGCTGGTCCAAATAGGCTGCAGCCTTTGGAAGATGCTCCCTGCCTTTCCTATTCGGCACACTACATCATGGTATGCATCCCCATCATTTGTTATGATGCAACATCTTTACGGGAGGAAAAACTTGGACACAGTTCTTAAAAACTATCTACATACGAATGTACAGCTCCTTTAGTTACAATTAGTTCCCATGTTGAAGGGTTCAAACTCAAAACTCGTTTCCTTTGTTGATATTTACTAGCTTCATTTTGTCACTGCATCAACATGTAAACTAATCCACTTCAACGATCAATTTAAAAATGTGGCTAACAAAAAGAGTTGTTTTTTTTTACAAAGTAAATGTTATTATATTAAAATTATTTTTAAAAAATAGTATTAAGTCCAAGTGCTGAGAACATCATAGAACAAGCAACATAGAAAAGTCATATATCCAACGCTTTCCTAGCATTTGTAAACACCGCTAAATGTACTAATAAGTAAACACCAGCCAGAGTCTGTCCTTATTCGTAAATTTGTTTGTCGCCGACAGACAAGTTTATAGAGTTAATTTCTTGATCTGTATTATTTTAGATACCTTTTGGCGTTGTTGTTTTATTGACACACACACCCTTTCTCTCTCTCTCCTCCATGTCTCACGTACCGACACGTTTGCTTGCCTAGAAAGTAGCGTTTGAGAAATACATCCTAGAAAGTAGCGTTTGAGAAATACATCCTAGAAAGTAGCGTTTGAGAAATACATCCTAGAAAGTAGCGCTTGAGAAATACATCCTAGAAAGTAGCGCTGGAGAAATACATCCAAGAAAGTAGCGCTTGAGAAATACATCCTAGAAAGTAGCGTTTGAGAAATACATCCTAGAAAGTAGCGCTGGAGAAATACATCCTAGAAAGTAGCGCTGGAGAAATACATCCTAGAAAGTAGCGCTTGAGAAATACATCCTAGAAAGTAGCGCTTGAGAAATACATCCTAGAAAGTAGCGCTTGAGAAATACATCCTAGAAAGTAGCACTTGAGAAATACATCCTAGAAAGTAGCGCTTGAGAAATACATCCTAGAATTAGACGAGAGGATGTTATCACGTGGTAATGACGTGGTAACTTATTAAGAATTGTCACATCGTGACATCGATCCTCTGAGTGTGACAGCGTGTCGAGCTAGATCTCTTTACTATAACAGCTCTGTGATTCCCTTCTCCCTCTTTTTCCTCTCCTCTAGCCCCCCTCTCCTCCTAATGTCACCTCCTATGAATCAAGCGCTCCATTCACAAGGACCAAATTCCTGCCGATACTTTTCTAACCTTGTCTCCCCCCCCCCCAACACACACACACAATGATGACACAAGTTATCTTATGTCCTGACAGAACGACACGGAAAGGGCGGAAAGGGGGGGGATAGTTCGTACAAGGAGGAAAACACCCCCTCCCTGCACCCTAGATTCAGTGTAAAGGTACATACAGAGTTACCTGTCTTTTTCTTCTGTTGTTTATAGCCTTGAGATAGTGAGCAAATTAATAGGGGAGGTAATTAGATGCCGGGATCTTGTTTTAGCGAATTAACGTTCTTTGTAATCCCACACGCTTGTTAAAGTAGCGGTTCGTTCAGCCTGGCGGATGTCCAGACTTATGTATCGACCTGACCTTAAAGAGTAACCCTAGAGTCTGTCTGCTCAGCAGAGCAGAAGTAACCAAAGCGCCAAGAATGCGGGGAAGTGGCGGCATTCCAAGTACTGAAGTAAATTAGACCAGTACAGAGGCGACGTATTGAGGCCAAGCTATTTGTTTATTACCAAAGAGTTGACCATTGAACTTTCACGAATGGGGGGGGGGGGGGATTATTAAATATCTGGGCTTAATTCAGGCACATCAATTTATAAGTGGGCTGGGTTAAGTTATACCAAAATGTAGGCTGGGTTAGAAAGCTCTTCACACCGTCTGTTTGGGTGGAATATTGTACACGCTATTTCCCCCACTTCCACTCTCGGATCAAGTTGAAACTTTGCTCCATTATTTATTGTCGATGACAACATGAAAAAATCTATTAATTAATCAATTAGTCGCAATTCATTAATTTAGTTTTATATAAAAATGTACTAAGCTAAATAGACTGGTGTGGAAAATAGGTTGTTTGCTAAAACGTTTGAGCTATTGACTTTGTAGACAATAAAACCTTCTATTTTCATATGTACTTGAATAGCTTAGTGGCTAACGCGTCGACCTTCCATCATGGAGGCTGGAGAAAAAAACTCAGGAATGACTCATTTTTAGGGGAAAGGGGAAAAGAAGCAATGCTTGAAAAGTCAGTCCGTCTGTCTGTCCGTCTGTCACGTTTAGATCTCGTTAACTAGATAAGATAGTGAAAATCTGACACCACAATATTTTAGACCAGTGATTCCCAAAGTGGTCCACAGGGACCCCCAGGGGTCCACGAGGACTTCCAGGGGGTCCACGAAAGTGAAAAAAAGAATTGGGGGTCCATGACATCCAAATGGGGGTCCACGAGAGTGGATCTTATTCAAGAAGGAATTGAGTTTAATATAAATCTCACATTAATGGAATCCCCTATTATATCATACAAATATACTTTATTATAGCTAGGCCATTAATTATTTCATGCATTATGAACATGAAAAACTTATTTTAAATTTTAATAACTCATTTAAATAGCTCAATTTGGTCTAGAGATAACTAATATTTAACATGGCTGAATCTAAAAATAAATTAGACGGTGGTGTTAATTTTCATTTTTTTTTCTTCTTTTCTCGTCGAACTTATATTGTCTATGTGTCTTTTATTTAACATTTTATGTAATGATATCATGAAACCACCTAAGCTGGAGGATCGTCGGAGACAAAGCTACCCTGATAAGATTTGAAAAACTATTGAACACTCCATGATAAAGTTGAGAAAAGATCTACAATTGACAAAATATTTGCTTTTCAAATTTTAAGGAAAATATAATAGTTTGCTATGTCTTAAAATATCTTGCAAAATTATGAAAATGACATACAATTAGCGAAAAAAAATGAATGATTTAGCCAGCCTCTGAAGTTTTTATGGGGGGAAGGGGCGAAATTGATGCCACGCCCCCTCCCGACCCCACCATATCGGTCAACACACTAGAGGGGGGGTGCGAAATAATCTAAAAATATGTAGAAATATAAAATAATTAGTATATATTATTAACATATAAGTAATAAATTCATATACCAATTGTGTGAAATCTATACTAAAATTCGTCAGCTTTCGAGTTGGGGGGGGCGGTCCAATTTCGGGTAGGGGGCGGACGAATTTTAGTTTAGAATTCACACAATTGGTATACGAAATATGAATTTATTACTTATGTTAATAATGTATACTAATTATTTTAAATTTCTACATATTCTTAGATTATTTCGCTCTCTTCCTCTAGTATGTTGGCCGATATGGTGAGGTCGGGATTGGGCGATGGATATTTTTATGGATTGATATTATTAGAATATTTTTCAACATTATTCAAAAGGTCCTTTTTTAATAGTAGGAATGGTGAGCTTTAGGTCAGGAGAATGCGTTTTTTCGGTGGAGAATGCAAAAAAAAAACGTTTTTTGGCGTCGAGGCTTCGCCATGAACCGCATTGATAAATAATGAGCTGTAGATGTCAGGAGAATGCGTTAATGCAGTGAAGTATGCAAGAAAACGTTTTTGGCATCGGGGCTACGCCCCGAAATCTACTGATGAATAATGAGCTGTAGATGCCAGGAGAATGCATTACTGCAGTGAAGTATGCAAGAAAACGCTTTTGGCGTCGGGGCTGAAATCTACTGATAAATATTAAGGTGTAGGCCTATATGTCAGGATAATTCGTTTCTGCAGTGACGAATGCAAGAAAACGCAAACAACATACTTCTGCAAACAATATATTCCTCTATACAGCTGGTCGAGTCAACCTTGTCTGGTAATGATTATTTTTTTATTCAAATTATTATGGCTCAAGAAATCCACGAAAAACAGCTCTTTGTGAAACCTTTTACTAAAACAACAAATCTCAATATGAAAAATAATCTCCATAGCAATGGAAGTCGAGCTTGCAAACCTTTAAAAACAAAAAGTTTCCAATGTGTTTAGTGATAGTAAACGATACATGTTAACTGTTACACAATGGGTTTAAATTTCAATTTCGTTAATACATTTTTTGTAAAAAAAATAAATTTAACTTAAAAAATAGTTTTAAATGACTTTTTCACTCCTCATGTTACTGGTTGAAAATTATTTAAACAAAATGTTAAATTTGAAATTGATGAATTTTCAAAAATTCAATATAACTTAAACGGTGGGGGGTGGGGGGGGAGGGGTCCACGGAAAACCAGAAAACATGTCAAGGGGTCCACAAGACAAAAACGTTTGGGAACCACTGTTTTAGACCATTCAAAATTCTGATGCAACGGCTACTTTTTTCTTTTCTAAATCTAATTTTTTTAAATCACTTATGCAAGCAGTTTTTTTTTTCATAAAAATACACTACTTTTACAAATATTCTTTATTAATAGTAACAAACACTGCAGGCTCTTTAGAAGGGGAGACAGCCATTTACCATATTGTCACATATTAATGCAAATAGTTTTAGATTTTTTTTTCAAAATATTTTTATTACATTTGTATTTCTAAGTTATGTAAGTTCTGTTGTATCAATTCTATTATATTATTAAGAAAAAAATATTTAGTATGCATATAAGTCGGACATAATTTAAAACAACAACTAATAAGTAGTTTTTCATATTATCGCGTGAACTGCAGAGCTGCAACGCGGAATGTTCTTTTGTTGTTGATTTGAATAAGAGATTGACCTTTACAAAAACAATTAGATCAATTAGATATTCATTATAAGACATCAGTTAGGCCAGGTTCACATCTAACTTCACATTCACTTTCACCTATCCTTTGGTCTGCTGGACCGCTGGTGCACCACACAAGATCTTTCAACCTTCTTTCTACATTCTTCTCTGTCATTTGTCTTTGATAGAATTTCATTCTGGTGTTCTTTCTGAAAATATTGAAACCTGCTTTTTTACCTGCCTGGGTGGACCACTTCGGGGGCCGATTTTGAGTTTGTGTTTCCACACAAACTGTCTTTGTAACCTTTTTTTTTCCTTCTAGATTTAAATCTATAACTTCAAGAGAATGCTAACAAACAGGCATCATTTGAGGGTTATGAAGGTGGAGAGTTTTTTACTGCTTACAGCGTTGCTTTAAAAATAGTACAGACATGAAAATGGGAAATAATCGACAGTTTCGGGAAAAGGGGAAATAACCACTGACCATCTTTAAAATGCTAGATAGAATGCATTCTGTCTTTGTTGCTCCATACAACACACAATCAGTTTTATTCTAGATATTTGCTTTGAGCAGTTGAAAAGATTGCCATGTCAAAGTATAAATACAAGTATATATATTTCGAGATAGGGTAGATATCAAAACAATGTGTTCAGATATTTCTGCTAGGAATCAGGGGCGATGTTTGGAACGATCTAATTTCACTGCTTTAATCCAACGACGCGATTGCTCCCCTTTGGAGTCGTCACACTATACGTCATCAAAGAAATTTTGTTTTGGTTCCGCTAAGGGCAATAACTTCAGATTGCATCAAGTTGCAGTCTACACTTTTTTTTGTGTAAAGATTGAATTTACTAAGCTCGTAGTTTAACAAATTGTATGTATAAAAATAATATTATGAAAGGAAAATAAAATAACAGTATTGGCTGAATGTCACGAGACGAATCAAAAGTTATCCATGGAAACATAAAAAAAAAGAACAATACCAAATACGTTATACCTTATATTAGGGAGGTCGTATATTCCGATACCACTATATACAATTGATTATGAGCAATAATTTATAAAAAAAAAGTTTTATGATAAACATTAGTTCTCATTACACTTTACTATAAGGTGTTCACTGTGCAGCATACACCCCCACCCCCATCTTAAATAAAAAAAAGTTCACGAATATGATAGTTCAGATCTCTAACCTGAAACTGTATCATAACGTAATAGGAGAAACAGATTTTAAATAAACCATTTTCTCTCTCTCTCTCTCTCTCTCTCTCTCTCTCTCTCTCTATTCGTATGTGTGTGAGAGAGAGAATTACAACGACTTTTTCTATCATTACATTTTTGTTTGTGGACACCATTAAAACTTACACACCATTATAATGTTGAGTAACATAACTACAATTACACAACAAACTGAAATCCAAAATCATCTATATATATATATATAATTCTCAAAGTCGACAAGTTCAAAAGTTCAATCGAGCAACAAGCAAGTAGATGGGAAGATCCCATGGCGCAGCATGGTGTGAATAGAAAATGGTGTATCCAGATCCGCACTATTTTCATTCACAAAATAGCATAGAGGAGCATTTTGTGAATGAAAGTGGTGTATATAATTCTCTTCTCAATTTGTCATAATATTAAAAGTAGTTCCAGATTATTGTGTCGTAAGACTCTTGAAACTACAACGACAATACATAGATAGAGTCTACCCTCAGGTTTGACTTTAGAAGTACTTTAATTAATATCACAAATAACGTTAAAATAATAATTTCACTGGCTTCCTGTTCATATCCTTCTTCTAGCTTCCCCCTTTTAATCACACTTCCATTTCCGGATATTTATCTATATATTTCCGGATTTTTTTTTACTTTACTTTTACTTTACTAAAGATTTTAATAATTTCCGGAGATTTTCCATGACTTTTTCGTAGTCCTATATTTAATAACATTTCAGGAGATTTCTAGGGGCTCTTGGTAAATCAAGAGGCCGCGGGAAATCTGTTATATGTTATAAAATGGTTTAATTTAATAATTTATACACCTAAAAATTAGCACGGGTCCAAAGAAAGTGCGGGACCCACTGCGGTCGCATATGTTGCAGTGCCAAGGCCTGCCCTGCAAAATAGCGGCGTATGCTAGGCCGCCGGTCGACTAGTATCAACAATTTTAAAAAAGAACAACTTTGAACACAAGATCAAAAGTTTATGATGCAAAATCTGTAATGGGGAGGACATTCACGTTTTTTTTTTTTGTTTTTTTTTTGGGGGGGGAGCCTTCAGCCTTGTGATTTAGTCGGTTTTTGTGATGAGCGTTGAGTGTACATTTTAAACCAGTGGTTCCCAAAGTGATCCGTACTGAACCCCTGATTTAGTAACCCCTTGGTTAGTAAAAATTGCCAGGTTTAATCTTAAATAAGGCAATGGTGATATGTGGCGCTGATTGTAGGTGGTTAATACGAGTCTGTATGTTAAGGGTTAAGGTTAGCTGTGTGCTCCTTACAACATTTCTCTCTTGATTGCCAAGTCTGTAGAGACATACATACGTACACTGTCATTGTACCAACTGCAAGTGAGGTTCAATGCGTCCTTAAGACAACTGAACTGCCTCTAGAACTTTAGTCACGTGACCTGGCAACGAAGCTTTACATTTAGCTTGCGTAGGTTTGTAAAAAGAAGAAAAAAACACCTAGCCAAGAGTCGTTATTTTCTAAATGGTTCTAAAGATGAAACGTTATTTACTGAATGACAAAATGTTTCAATGTAATTGAACCACTGTCAGTATCGGTATATTTCGGTTGCGGGAAGTAGCTTCAGACTCAACAGAGTTGCCTACAAGTACACGATTTGTGTATTTAGAAACTGATTGGGAATTGATTGATTAGTTCTAATTCATCTAGTCTTGATCTAGAACTAGAGATAGTTTATGATGTCAGGCACCTATAATAGAATTTACGTAAATCTAGATATAGAATTAAGATGTAGATGTAAAAAGATCTAGATTTTTCTAGATTCAGATCTCGATATAGATCTAAATCTAATTCTAGAACAATTTCAAGTATCAGAAACCAGAACACATAGCTTTATCTCAACAAATAGTCAGCAAACTAAATAGCCTATAGAAAAATTATGTTACCGCTCTTATGGAATGCGGAATACACTAGAGGCTTTATGATCATAAAATCATTGCAAAGTGACAAGAACGTTATCATTCTAACATATTCTAGAAAAAGTCTAAGACTAAGAATGTAGATATTTTGACAAGTATACAAAATGTCTTACATAAATTTATTTAGTGTTAATTTTAGAATAGCTGCCTTTCATGTATGTTATGTGCTTGAATGATTTAATTTTAGTCTTTCCTGTGTATATGTCAGAAATATTATGTCTTGATATTTATGAAAATACGCATTTGCACCTCAAAATACGCATTTCCAGGTCTGGGAATACGCATTTCCATTTTGGCATGTAGGCATCTCTGTAGGCATCTCTGTAGGCATCTCTGAAGTTGTTTTGATATGAAACAAGCTTAAAATTGCCCTGTGTGTTCAGTTTGGATCTTATTTTTACAAAGCTTATTATCTGGTACAAATCATTGACACGTTTTTTTTTATCCCTCTTCCCATTCTCGTATCTATGACAACACAGGAATATAAAAAAATAACCAATTAATTAGTCTATAAGTGTTGATTAATTGATGATGTTTTAAAAGGGAGATAAATACTGCTATATTGATATAGTAAAGTTTGGCAGTTATTTTGTGGTTATTTCCATTTAATAACCTTTTTTTAAAAGTATTTTTTTTATTTTTCGCTTGTTAAAACTTGCATCTTGTTCAGTTCGAAGCCGCCATCTTGGGGAGGTACATCGTTATGATGGAAGACCTGAGCTTCAGATATTCTCATATTTATTTGTATTATTATGTGAACTACTGATATAAATTCTATAACACCGCCAGTGCCGAGCTTCATTCGAAAGAAACATAATTAATTGTATTCCCTTTATCAGTGTCCACTGAGAAATGTTCTGGTTATGTAGAAGGTCTGCTGCAGTACCACCCTCTGAGTTTACTCTGACAGGCAATGAGTTTTCTTATGAATGTTTATGGTCTTCTTGAGGTATCTGTCAGGTCAGTTAACATCATACCCTCAGTTGATATAACAACGTGGTCACTGTCAAGCGACCACATGTTCTGGGCCGCCTACGTGTAGGTTTGTGGCTATGGCTGCCAGTGTATCCACACCTGTCACTTCGTCACTTGCCTATCGCCGCAGGGCTTTTTGATTGATGAACATGGGAGATGAGAATGCGGCTTGCGTGATGAAAATTTATTAAAGTGAGGGAGATTTGCGCTGCATCAGCCTCACTCTCTCAACCCCTTGCGAGCTGGATCCAGTGGTAGAACAGAGTCCAGACAACTGGAGCTGATTTTGGGTGCAGTGGACGACCAGTGTGCTCTACATTCCCACAGTGCTCCAAAACGCTCCACGGCGTTTGCTAGGTGACGCCTGATGGCCCTGGTAGTCCGATTTCGACTTGAGCGCCATACAGCCGCAACTAGACTTTACATGTTGGTGGTGGACAGAGACCATAGTTTCGCCATGTACTAGCTCTGGCTAACCTTCACTTGGTTTTGCCCGTCAATCGAGATGGTTTTGCCGGGGTGTGGCCGTTGCCGCATGCAGACAACTGCTTGGAGCCACAGGTGAGAGCTGGGCTCTGAGTGGAGACCAAGTTCAATGAGCTGCTCAAGGAACCCGACTGCCCAGTTGACAGAGGTACTACTCCTACAGAACCCCATACACCCCGTGGTATATTGTTATTTTAGACAACTTCCATAACCGCTAAATCTTCAAGCTTAGGTTCCCATTTTTCTTTGCTTTTAACCTGGGAGAGGTTTATCATCACACTTATTTATACAGAAGAACGATTTGATCATGTAAATATTCATTTCTCTCGTCCTTATGAGCCTCTTGGTTCCTCATGTTCTGCCACTAACAGCCCCTATCAATTGTGTGAGGTGAGTCTGGGACTAGATTGGTCACTAAATTGACCTCTGGATTGACCTCTGTTTTAATATCGGTGCTGCTTTTGTATAACCAGTTTTCCAAGACAGCCAACCACACAGTGAGATTAACAGAAGGACTATCTCGGTAACAAGACAATGAGAAATACAAATCTTACTTTAAATTATTGTATTGGATTCGTGTTTCTCTCCACAATTTCTTTTAACTTAGAAACTTTAAATCCATTTTATTATGTGTCACAATATCAATGTCACTTTATTATCTGTCACAATATCAATGTCATTTTATTATCTGTCACAATATCAATGTCATTTTATTATCTGTCACAATATCAATGTCATTTTATCATGTGCCATAACAACGTTAAAGCTGCTGAACCTCGAACACACACACACTTTTTTTTCTCCATTCAAAAATTTTTTTACAAACTTCAATATAGGAGAGGGGTGTTGGATGATCCCTTCCTTCCCCGTGCCTGTCTATCTGTGCTAAGTTGTTTGTAACAGTCCCTTGTAGTTGAGGCTTAAAACAAATGATACGTCAGCTACAGTTGCTTCTTGTTTGGAGTCATCTACCTCCCCTCCCCCCCCCCACCAACCTTTACACCGTCACACAGGGCCAAATGCTGGTGGTTGTGTGGGAGTGTGGGTGTGTAGGAGTGTGGGGGCGGAAGCTCTAAGTATATTTAATATTCCTAATTGAGAGTTTGTGTTAGGGATTTTGCCGAGTTACATTGCGATAAATAGATAAGTAAATTAGAATAGCGCTTTAAATTAATTTATTAATTATATAGTCGCCATATTATGACTTTATAGAACCACCAAATTATGACACTATAGAGCCACCATTTTATGACACTATGAGGACTATTTAGAACCTCCATATTATAACTATATACAACAGGGGTTCTCAACCTATGGCTCGCCACCCCGTTGGGGGTCAAATAACGATTTTCCAGGGGTCACCTAATATCATCGGAAAAATATACTTTTGGTCTAAAAATGTTTAAAAATGTTTTATGGGTAGTTAAAGATAGATGTTACAAACAATTGAATTAGATTCTGTACAAGCATTTTGATTGGCGCAGCTAAAATATTTGTAACAATTAAAATTACAGTTCCTCAAATGACGGGGTCAAGTGTCACGTGATTGCACATTCCTAGAAATTAATTTCTATGGTGAATGTTTACCCACGTAATGGAGAAGTAAATTTATTTATAATTAGCACTACGCCATCATGTTATTAAAGGTAATATTTTCATTATCGAACAAATCATAAAAATGGATCTCGGAAATAATAAATAATAATGATGATTTTTGACGCTATGGTTTTATTTTAATAGTTCAAGAAGAAATAAAAGAATAGTCAGTGCTTCAGTCGTATTAATGTAATATTATCATAACGAACTGAAATATTCTATAGCATCTGATGGATTTGACAAAAAAGAATATTGGAATAATATTTGAAATGTCTCGATAGATTCTGCTTCAGGTAATGGCAGGTTGGGTTGCACGTTGTTCTTGGTTCTTGGTTTGAAAATATTATAACAAATTTCATGCGTCCTAAAAATGGTCTGCTAGTTCACACTTAAGTGGGATGATTGTCTCGAGTTGTTACCCTTTTTTTTTAATCTTCCGTTTTAAGTAGAAAATACCCACTGGGCTCTTTAGCACTGACAGTGAACTTCAGAAAATACCTCTGGTTGACATCTTTGTTATCTTAAATGAGAAATTTGCAAAACACGAGTTCCCGATTTGTTAAGAACAGAAATAGACTTGATGCAGATGATGACATTTGTTCTGATCTTGCAAAGACTGCGCGAGAATTCATGGTCTGGCGCAACCTTCGCTATGAAGTTGGACTTTTTCACAAATTGTCGCAACAATTTTGTCGCAATGTGGGATACATTTGCTTGAGCTGCTCCGTCATGGTTTTCAGTTGCCACATAAATAGAAACCATGAAAAGTAAATATTATTAGGACTTAAGCAAGAAACTCAACGGCGAGGAATACAATAATAACACAAGTTTAATTACATCAATTACAAAGCAAGGCCGATGTCAACAACCAGCCTGACCTCCACTTCCTCTTCCTCTCTCCATTCATTCAGTTCCTTTTAGTGAGCTGGTACGCAACCATAGAGCCATTACCGAACATGGTCATTACAATATATAGTAAGTCATAAAAACAAAATGTCATTTATTAGTCATTTACCTGGAAGCAAAAAAAAATATAGTGCTTTGTAATTAAACATTCAGCTCTGGAATTTCATACAAGTCATGTAGATGATGATTACAGTTTTTAACAGATGATTTTACGCTTGGTGGTCGCCGCATTGTGGCCCATTTCAGAAAAAGGGTCTCGGGACTAGAAAGGTTGAAATATAATATTAAGACTATTTAAAATATTTTTTTTTAATAATATCATGAGGGAATCTGTACATTAAATATAAAAACAAACAACATTATTGTGAATGCATAAGAAATATAGCGTCATACCAGAGTTTTACTCCAACATTACATATGAAGTTGTTATTAGAAAGTTGGATTGGATTCAATGGTTTCTTGCCAAGAGAACAAAAGAGTTGTATCTTATTTGTTGTTGTTGTTGTTTTGTAGGTTTGTTTTACTCATATCATCAATAACTATCTTGCAATGCAAATCACAACTTAATAGACCTACGTGTTTACTATAGAAAGACATGTCTGTCATTCAGGAAGTAATTGGGCATTATATTATTTTGTTAATATTTACATCTGTCCCGGAATTCTTGAACGTACAACTTACGAACTTCAGCTTTCAACGGCGCTGTTCCAGATCTGACAGTTGAGTACAATGTCAATAGTTCAAACAACGTGTCTGTCAGGCATTGTTAACCTTGTGAGCGGAGAGTTAGTTCCCTGAAAGAATGTTAGTCCAGAGTGGCGTTGCGAAGTCCTCAGTGAATGTTGGGTATGTGACAATCAGTCCAGGGAGTGGGGCAATCAGTCCAGGGAGTGGGGCAATCAGTCCAGGGAGTGGGGCAATCAGTCCAGGGAGTGGGGCAATCAGTCCAGGGAGTGGGGCAATGCTCTTCTGACATGTTTGCCTTGCGATAAATAGAACAATTGTTTTCTTCTTTATTTGACAATTACATTTCCGATGTCGACTTAAGACGGGTTAAGAGAAAGTATTAAGAAGAGATTCATAGATGGTCTTAGGTGTTCAGAAGTAGTCTCTGTGGATCATAGATGGGCTCTGTGGATCATAGATGGTCTCTGTGGATCATAGATGGTCTCTGTGGATCATAGATGGTCTCTGTGGATCATAGATGGTCGGTGGTGTTCATAAATAGTCTCTGTAGATCATAGATGGGCTCTGTGGATCATAAATGGTCTCTGTGGATCATAGATGGTCTCTGTGGATCATAGATGGTCTCTGTGGATCATAGATGGTCGGTGGTGTTCATAAATAGTCTCTGTGGATCATAGATGGTCTCTGTGGTTCAGAAATGGTCTCAGTGTTTCCAAAATTGTTTTTAGATGGTCATTGTGCTCATTATTGGTCTCTATGGTGTCTAATTTATTTTAGCAAGATAGAAAGAGGTGAAGTCTAGTGGGCAAGTGAACTGTTTGGCAGAGAAAAGAATAATCCCATTTTAAAAGGAAAATAGTTTTTCTTTTACAAACATATTTTTTAAACTGGTATTAACAATGTTCAGACGAATTAGAAAGACTCCTCACACAAATTCATCCCACACATTCCTGTCGTTCTTCATATTTTTTAAAGTGTTAAAGGTATTACTCGTTATAATTGCCACACAAAGAAACTACTAAAAAGTATTCCACAAATAAAAGAAACATTTCCTTACGAAACAAAACTGTTGAGATTTATGTATCTTCAGTCTTGCTGTTAGTTGTTTTCTCAATGTGAATCACGTGACTGCTTCTTATGTCACACAATGTTTGTCACCACTGGCTAGACGGAGTCACCCATGACTTTAAAGACTGACCACTGGTCAAACTTTGAAGCATGATTTAACGCCAGCCAGTCACAAGACCCTTGGGGTACTTTGATGTTCCAGCATTGCGGGGTTTCGATGTTGTTGTTTTTTTTCGAGACACCCCAGAACCCCGGACTTTTAGTGTCCGTCTTTTCCCGCCTGGGCAATCAACACCCTCACAGCGGCGTATAATTTACTGGGTCTATTCCGTTGGTCAAGTGTGTTTAAAGGATAATGGTCAACTATTTGTTGCCTATATGGTTTGACCAACTATTTACCACCAGAGAGGACGTGATCAGTGATGTGTGTCCCATCCTCTGGTTAGTGCATGTGGCGAGAGTTTGTTGGTTTAGCCCCGCGGGTGGGTCTTTGAGCTAGTTTGAAGATATCCAAGCATATGAAATAGGGAATAAAACTTCCCATAATGCCTCCTGTCCATTAAGCCATAAATAATCCTGTTGGAATTCTTTTCTGCTTTGTAGTTTGTATATTTTTTCTTAGTGAGAATAAAATAAACAATTTCAGGATACCAATGGTATAGATTGGCATGTAACGAGGTAGCATGAGACAGAACAGTGGCCTGGCTTATAAAGTGAAGAATGTGCGCCCTAATGTAATAAGAAATGAACCAAAGAATGTGTGTGCAGAAGAAGACGAAGAGAAGGAAGATAATGTACAAAAAGTTTGTTTGATTCAATCTGATATCCAAGATTGAGCAGCTTTGCTCTGGTCTGTCTAAATGGCCAAACACAAATTCATACAAATACACGAAACATATACACAAATGCGAAAACACACATACACATGTACAAAACACACATAGAAATACACAAAACACACATACAAATGCACAAAACACACATACAAATGCACAAAACGCACCAAAAGGGTAAAGGTGTAGACGATGCCATCCTAAATATTTTAAATTGTGTCTACAAACATCTGGACTTACCAAACACTTATGTAAGATTGTTCTTTATTGATTTCTCATCAGCTTTTAATACCATACAACTTCATTTACTTATTGAAAAAATGAAAGCGTTAAAGATAAGTCCATATATAATACTATGGACTAATGAATGTTTGACCCAGAGACCTTAGAGGGTTAGGGTAAACAATGTAATATCAAATGCACGCATAGTTAACACTGGGGCGCCCCAGGGGGCTGTGACATCTTCATTGTGGTTCATTATGTACAGTTTATTGTACACCAATGATTTTCAATCATATAGTCCTTTTTGCTCCTTTACAGAATTCGCTGATGATGCGGCTCTTCTTGCCCTGCTCTCAGAGAGCTCAGACGATAATGAGTATTTCAGAGAAAAAGAACACAAAAATACTGTAATACATAAAAATACATTTTTACTATTAAATGTAAAAAAAAAAGAAAAGAAAGCATAATCGATTTTCGTAGGGAAAAGAAGGAAAATGATATTGTTTCTGTAGCTGGAGAGACTATTGAAATAGTGCAAACTTTTAAATACCTTGGTACTATCCTATAGCACTTTTTAGCACTGCAGAATAATATTTTTAATCCAATCCTTTTTTTTTTAATTTCCTTGCCAACATTAAAGTTTAGCCTCCTTGCCATTGTTATTTGTATCCTGAAACTCCCCAATAAATATTCTGGGTAGAATTCTCGTCTTTTTAATGTTTAAATTGGTCTATTAGGTAGCTATATTTGTAAATACACTTTTTTTTTGCAAATAAATATTCTGGCTAGAATTTTCGTGTTTTTAATGTTTAAATTGGTCTATTAGATAGCTTTATAAGTAAATACATTTTTTTTCCGGTTCTCACCTAAAACCAGTGGCGTAGCATCCATGGCGCGAAGGGGTTCAATGAACCCGGGCCACCGACCATTTAGGGGCCCACACCCGATGCTGAAACAACCATGGGGCCAGGACCCCTCTATGCAACAAAACCACGAGTTTAGGGCCTCTATGAAATATTTAGTAGTTACATCCAATATCTGGACTAATATGGGGCCCCATTTCTCAAATAGCTGAATGAGTTTTCAACACTAAATATCGCATAGCGCGTAGGGTTTTCATATCTCCTGGTCACATGACTAATTGTGAGTCATTGTAAGGGACTGCTTTCAACGGTTTAATTAACACAAAGGGGAAGAAGCAAAAGAAAGAATGGGAGTATGGGATCCAAACGTCACCACCAACGCACCGTCACCAGATTACAATTAAACCGATGAAAGTATTACCTTTTTTTTTCGGCTTTTTTTTTCTATTAGCAGAAATCTAGATTTAGACTTAAAATAGGTTTTTAACCAAGGAAAAAAAAAACATACAGCATTGGCGTAGCTAAAATGGGGGAGGAGAGGGGCGAATTTCAAAATTCCCCCGGGCCCCCCACTTGACGGGCCCCGAATTAATATTTTTTTAACATTAAAAATTAAATATTACGCAAAATGCAGGGGCCCCCAAAGAGGTCAATCCCCCGGGCCCCCAAAACGATGGAAAATTTTTAAGATATAGCGATAATTGAAAGCTCCTCCTTTGTAGTCGAAGATGAGCACATTTCTCAGTTCCTAGGGACTCGAAAATGACTGTAAATTTCAATTCTCGCTTTCAAAAGCCGGCCGCATACGTGGCATGGGTGGGTTAGGTCAATTGCAGATAGGCCTGCTTCTTCTCTCAGCTTTTTGTTGGTTCTTTCGCCCAGGCCACTCTTCTTGCTTCATTTCTTGAGACTCCGTGACTTACAGCTTCACGCCATGAGGAGCAATCAAGAGCTAGTGCAGCTGTGAATGTCGATATCGCATTCCTTGAAGAAGCTCTTGAGAGCCTCCTCGGAGCGCTTTCCTGCACACAGCTCCCCGTACAGAATTCGTTTGGGGAGGCGTTTCTCTGGCATACGAACTACATGTCCCACCCATCGAAGTTGGGACCCTTTTACTGTCGCATTGAACATGTTGGACAGCTTTAAGATTTCTGTGTCTGGTATGTGGTCGGACCAACGCACCTATTGGATACTCCTTAGACAGAATGGCTGCTTTGTCGTCTGGTATGTGCACTGGAAAGTCGTTCGGATGGTCTCTATAGTCTTGTGTTTATACCCTGAGATAGCCATCAATGTTGAATGTTTTCCAACCGTATCGTCAAAAAAAAAAGATAGGCCTACTATATATAACTACTTAAATCCATTAACAAGATTACCAAACATACAGACACCATGAACGACTGATGTATGTGAATGGTGTAGACAAGGAGCACATTAAAGAAGTTGACAATTACTGACGAAAGTAATTCATCGCATAGTGAATGTTAGTTTTAACTTAAAGCTTGCAACAACCTTTCATTTAGCGGTCATGGTGAAGAGTATTGTTTAGGTGATACAAGTAACAACAACAATGTCTTAGCAGTACATCAATTCTTAAGAAAACAAAAACACAACCCTTTACTTCGACCCACAGTTTCAAAACGAAATAATTGACCTATTGGGCAGTGCAATTTTATCGAAACACCTAAAGGAGATCCAATCTGTGTCATATTTCTCTATCATGGTTGACAGCACTCAAAGTTTATAAAATTGGCATTTATTTTGAAAATGTTTTGTCAACTCCGATGACCAACTACCTAAAGAAATTGCATTCAGATAATTATTTGTAGGTTTTCATATTTTCGAGAACCAGAAGTCTGCAGGATTGACTGAACAAATGCTCTTAAGTAATAAAATATGCCCATCTTTCTTTAAATTACAATGATTTTTTAATATAAGCGAACAGTACAATAGCCTCATGGCGTAACTAGGGATTTGGGAGCCCGTCATAGGCCTGACCTTTTTAGGGGCCCCTTCGTTTTGACATTCGAAATCATGACATAAGATTAAGGCGCAATATTTAATATATAATTAATATATATTTAATATATAATGTTAAACAAATTTCGGACACTCATTTGCGGGACCCCTCAAGTGGGTGTCCGGGGGTATTTTCAAATTTGGAACCCCACCCACCCTACCTACGCCACTGAATAGCCGTTATGAATTGTTTCAACAAAAGTAGGGTGGGAGGGGGCCAGGGGGCCCATCAACATATTCTTGAACCCGGGCCCACGGATACCTTGCTACGCCACTGCCTAAAACAATAAAAAGTGTGTGTGTGTGTGTGCGGGGTTGCAAATAACTAACCTACTACTAAATAAGATCATAGACTATATTACACATTGAACTGTGCGTACACTCTACATTTTTTTTTTCTTAAAGATGGATTTTTTTGCTGTCAGTTCGTCTAGTCAAGTCCGCTAATAGATTCAATGACGCTGTTGGTCCTACTGTCCAATCGCTGAGAGTATTATGTTTCTCTACTTCCGGTGATAACGTTTTTATTAAGAGATAAATAACTTAGTTGCAGATGGGATTCTTTGTGGTTGAGATATACGTTTATTGACTTTAAAAAAAAAAAAAAAGATTAAGTCTGTCCGTCTGTCTGTCTGGTACAATTTGTGTACACTTTGTTTCACCCGAACCCATTCTTGGATCAAATTGAAACTGTACATAATTATTTGTTGCTCCTAGCAAAACATTTATTATTTAAAAAATTAACCAATCAGTTACTTAATTATTGTAAATTAACTATTTTCATCGAAAGAGGAAAATAAATGCTACTTATTGAGAGAAGTAGTTGTATATATATAAAGAGAGTTATTTTCCTTTTTACGTTTGGTACACGTTTTATTTTCTCCCACTTCCCATTCTCGGATCAAGTTGAAACAATTATTCGTAGTCCATGACAAAACACGAATCATCTTTTTTTCTATTCTGTTTTTTTTTTTTTTTATTAAATTCTTGACCCCGATCTAGTTCTAGTTGCCTCGTTCTCACTGCAAGGTCTGAGCACCCTGTCCCCTCCATTCGATTCTCACCTGCATCTTGGATTCAATAAAGTTGAAGAATATTAATACGAAAGTTTACGTCCAAGAGATCTTGCAATTGTTCCACTGCTGTACCTCGCCCCACACAGAGAGTTACACTATGACTCTTAAGAGAACAAAGGTTTAGAAGAGGTGGGCGTGTTTGAACCTACAACCTTGTCCTTAAACCTTTTCTCCTCACCTTAGAACAAAATCCCTCATCCACCTCTTCGGTCGTCCCCCCCCCCTCTCTACACACACAACACACACACACACACACACAACGACATAATTATAATCTTATTGAACCTGCAACAAACTCGCTTTTTTTTTTTCAATCTTAAAGACAGGGGCGCAGGGCGGTTCAAAGGCGCCTCTGTTGTCTTGAGTGTGGCGATGGAGACCAGGGAGAGGGGGTAGAGTGCAGAGGAGAAAAAAAGGGGACGGGGGTCCTGTGAGGTGACAGCCGTGTTAGGCCGTGACGGAAAGATCAAAGGTGGTCACATGACCTCGGGCGGACTCGGCACCCGACTAGGATCAAGGGTCTTAAGTTTCTCTGTAACAAATAATGTTTCTTGTGAATTAAAATTTAAATTAGAGAACTTTTTTTTGTCCCTAGCCTGCAGTCTCATGGTTAT